>VUQG01008227.1:53900-74862 GCA_015106755.1 Etia nguti | reverse complement strand
TCAAGAATGTCTTCAATAAAGGTCGTTTTTTTTTTTTTTTTTTTAACAATTTTTTTTTTTTTTTTTTTTTTTTTTTTTTTTTTTTTTTTCTAGATCCATATTTTCAGTAGTAGCAGCTGGTTTGGGACTTAGCCCCTGAAAGGCTAGGGTAGTCAGAAAAGACTGAGAGCTGGACTATTACACTGCAGGAAGATCTTTTCATGGCATTTGCTGAAAATGTAGAAAAATGTAGAGTAATACAAGCCTCATGCATTAAAATATGAATACTGATTCTCCTTCAACTGTTAGCTCTTACTGTTATTAGAGCATTAACCATACAGATGTAAAAGTTGGAGACATTATAAGCCCTCAAAGGCTTTTTGTTGGAATTTCACCTGCTCTAACCCTACACCTACACCACACTCATGTCCTGTTTCATATCATGCGTGTTCACACTTTCAATACTTTATCTTTAGAAAGCATTAACATCTGTCCTCTCTACAGGTCTTTCCAAACAAGCTACTGTTGTAACCCGTGGTTGGTTGTTGGATACAGTTGCAACCTACACCCTTCAAAATTACAGCAGCTACAGAACATAAACCAAGGAACCCAGAGATGTTCCCACAGCTTCACAATAACCTCCTATGGGGAATTTTACTGTTCCTTTTTTTTTTTCTCAAAATATCCACCTGTTATCCAAATTTCTGTGTGTCTCATTATATGATGTATATAAAGTACTCAACTAAAGATGCCTGAATTGAGTTTTTCTTCTGGTTTTAAAGCACAAATGTCAGTGATGTCTATGAGGACTATACAGTGCCTGTTCAGTTTTCCTGAACATGGTTTGAAAACTGCAACATGTTCTGCATTATTGAACAGCCGCTGTGTGGGAATAAAATGGCACAAAAGATTTACCGTACCGGGTCAGATAAGGGCAGGAAGTATTTTGTTTCATTTTTCTTTTTAAATCTTATCAACAGTCTAAAATATTTAGTTTGCTGCTCCAAAATGGCACTAACATAAAAAAGACTAAAGTTCTAATATTTGCCACAATACAGTAATCTGAAAAAGCACTTAGAGAAAATAGATGTCTGCTTTGCGTAACTCAGTTTCACTCCTGTAGTGTCAGCGTTTTGTGAAGGAATATAGACGCCCCAACTTTGCTTGTTAACTTTAATTATATTTTATTGCTTATAAAAAAGTATAAACCAAACATTTTACAGATGACTTCATGAGTCTACTTTCTTCTCTATTTCTTTTTTCTTTCTTTTGTTTAGGATTTGGCCTCTGGATACCACCACTATAGATTCTGAAAACTTTAAGAGGTCTAACAAAAATTGGGTGTTTTTATACATGGTACCCCGTTTTTTTGAGGATTTGTAATTGGACTGACGAGCAGTTTATGACCTGGTGAGGCCTGTTCACTTGTAATTTCATGAAAAATGAAGCATACAGAATATCTGAAGTTGTTGGACTTTGAACTATGTAGTTTTTAAAAACTTTTCACTGTAATTTTACACGGAAAGCCCAGAGAAAAGTCACTACAAGTGATGGAGGGCATCGCTGGGCTGAAAAGATGACATAACTCCACCACAGAGAGGCAAAAACTTCAGGAGGGTCAAACCAATAATCTGGTACATTCTTAAAAAGAATTAATATACTGACCAACTCAGCAACAACAAAAAGCCTGAAAAACCACAGAAAACAACTCAAGTGCATTATTGTAGAGTTCTTTCCTTGGCAATTTCTAACCAAGTCAAGAACACTTTGAACAAGTAGGCGTGTTGTTGTAAAAGTCTACAATCAAGAGAGACCTTTGTGAATGTTAATAGAAAGGGTTTACAACAAGGAGCAAACCACTCATTATACTCAAGAACAGGAAGGCCAGATTTGACAGAAAACATCTTAAAAAACCTACACCGTTCAGAATAATGACAAAACTGAACTTGTACCAGAATGAACAAAGTATGGGGGGAAAGAAGAAGATGATGATTCGAAGCGTACCACATCATCTGTCAAACATGATGGAGGCAAGGTGATGGCATGTGCATGTATGGCTGCCAGTAGAATTGGGTCACTGGTGTTTATTGATCATGTGAGTGCTATTGGGAGTAGCAGGATGAATTATAAAGTGCACAGGGCTCTACTCTCTGCTCAGATTCAGCCAAACACTGCAAAACTGATCACCCTGCACTTCACAGAGCAAATGTCTAACGATCCAAAGCATGCTGCAAAAGAAACCCAAGAGTTTGTGAATGGAAAGAAATGGGAAATTCTTAATTGGTCATGTCATGGTTGTCATTGGTCATGTACAGAAGAAAACGACTTATGGACCAGTATCTCTACGCTTGAACAAGGATATGTGAGGAAAGTAATAACTGACAGAGGGACACTTTAAGTTCTATATGCTTGTGCTTTTAAAACATTAGTAAAAAAATCTAGGGCTTGATGGGATTTGAGAGAAATAGCAAGAGAAGTAGTAAACATAATAGATCTGAAGGAAAGGTGAATGAAACTAAATACAGACATAGTGATGTAGTTTACATAATTTCAGCTCTGTAGGCCACCAAATTAGACTTAAACATTCAGGATGAAATTCAAAAGCAAACTTTGAGCTTTAATTCAAGGAGTTGAATAGCTGCATAAACTGTTGAGGAATTTACTGGCTAATTAATTCCCATTATATATAGATATATGTAGTCTGTGTGAAAAGCATAGTACGCTAACATTGCAGGTTTATACTTGTACCACTAGCTCACAGTTAATCAGGATGCGTTGGTGGTCTTAACAGTGGCAACTGTAATCGATGTAACAACAAACCAGAGCTCATGCCCGATGAAAAATGTAATCAACGTGAAAATAGGCATGCGAGTTTAAAGGTCAGAGATATAACAAAAAACCCATTCAGCTCCTGCAGCCACACTCAACTTTTTGAGCTGGAAACAATTATGCCTCAAGGACATGAGTCTGCTTGAACGGCTACACAATATAACAAGCCCGTATAGATGTTTGCTTAAAGGTCAAAGTGGTGGTGATTGTACCTTCCTATGTTTTCTTAATAATAGGTGTTTTTGGGCTCAAAAGTCTGTAATAACATGAATTTCACAGGACTGAAATGCATATCTGCATCCACAGCGCACATTATTTTCAGCACCGCGTTCTTTAACTTGAATTGAATTTATATTCCATTAATAACAAATGATCCGAGAAAAAAATATTTATGTCAACGTCTGTATTGCATTTTGAATTTGTGACTTTCAGTTGGTTGCAGAATGAATAAAAATACTGAATTCCTTGACATTCATTGCTATGACAACAACAGATATCAAAAACCAGGTGGCTGAAAATAGAAAAGGAGCCTGCGTGAAACAATAATGTCAGCTTGTTTGCTCTGAGGCCTTTTAAATGCCAGATGTGTGGTGCCAGACGCCAGCGTGCTAGGACGCTGCTTTCCTCCAGTCAGCTGATTTTTCAGTGCAGAGCTGCAGCCGAGCGTACATTCAGCTCAGTTTCCCTGTGTGGGACCTGGGGTCACAGCACGGCACACGGCAGACGCTCACACAATGCGACACTGTTTACCTCCATTGTGTGTACAGCTGGCTGAATAACTGCAGCCTTAGTGTCTTGTCAGTTTAATAGACAGACAAAGGGGCAGTGGCACTTAGAAAAGCTAATCCTCTTTATCGACTGCCAGGTGACAAAAAGTGGATTTTCCAAACTGAACCCATGACTAACTGAAAATGTAAATGAGACTTCTGTACAGTTTAGTTTAGTGTTTTTTTTGTGTGCTTTAATTCAAGCCTTTGTTTTAAAAACAATATTAAAAATGTACTATTAAATGTGCTATTAAAATTCATTTTGAGAGGAGCATAAATACCTCCTCTCAACTTAATAGTACATTTTCTGATAAAATTATAAAATGCTTCACATTTTACTTGAAAACCAGCACACATGTCCCAACATACTGTATAAGTACATGTGTCCATGGAACAGAGCAGGAAGAACAGGGGCCAAGCATGCAAGTCCTTAATTAATACAATTTGGATTGTGTTAGTAATACTAATTCTGAAGTTAACTAAAAGGTAATGAAAGAAATAATCACCCTTTGCTGCGCAAAACTGAATAATACATTTAAAAAGGAGGTAACGAGAGTAGAAATATTAGATTTTTGTAGGTTAGTGGCTGATTTTATACGGTGATGGTAAAAAAAATAAAGAAAGTACACCCTCTTTATATTCTAAGGATGTCACAGTTCCGTGTCCCCTCTGTTTAGTGTCTAGTCTGTGCCTGTTGTGTGCTTCCTGTTTTATTTTGATAGTCCCTGTCCTGTGTGCAGTGTGTCTAGTTTTGCTTCCCCTTGTCTCATTAGTTTTCAGCTGTGTTTCCCTCCTGTCTCGCATTCCCTGATTGTTCCAGTGTGTATTTAAGAGCTGTGTTTTCCTTGCTCTGTGTCGTGTTGTACCCTCACCATGCTATGTCTTCACCTCTGTGTTATGATAGTTTTCCAGTTCTCTGTTCATAGTTTAGTTTTCTAGTTTCCCCAGTTTCCTAGGTAGTGCTTAGTGCTTTGACTTTCTTGTTTTGTTTCCTTGTATTAATGAAGAGTTTTTCCAGCAATAAAAGCTGCACTTTAAGTTTAACTTTTCATTTCTGAGTCCTGCATTTGGGTCCTTCATCCTGCCTGCCGCACAGCGCCCGACATGACAAAGGATATAATAATAATTAGGTCTTAAAATGATTAAAATACAACCTCAGATGAATTACACAACAGGACATGTTATTCTGTGACATTATTTATTTAAGAAAATTAAACTAAGATGTGGAAGCAGTGTGTGAGTACACCTTTACTGCTTCCATAGGAATTAAGAAGTAAGTAGCAGTTAATTGCTGCTAACTGAATGCAGTTGATTAACTGTTCATCAGCAAGTATGAGCACATCTATAAAAGTGTGTGTTAACACAAAAACAAGAAGTTTCTGTTTTGTTTTTTATCAGGACTCTAGATTAGATTTAAAAAAAAAAAATTCTAGATTGGAAGAAACAAACTAAATGAGCTTGTGAGATTCAAAATGCAAATTCTGGTTAAAAACATTACCAAAATCTTAGTGGTGGACTTTATCCTTCTGGCGAGGGTGCCACTGTCCAATCATAAAGGCCCTGGTTTTCCCAGTGTTTAGATGGATAAAATTTTGAGGCATCATTAGTGACAGAAACATTCATGGTGTTTTGCAGAGAGTGATTGTACTCCGACTGCAGTCGCCATGTCAGGCCAGAGGTTTAAATCAAGGCCCAAATAGTGGCCCAACTTACAAAAAGGCATCGAAGTGCACGACATTCAAATAAAAATGCTAAATCTTTAGTTGAACATTAGCATCATTCGACACATTCTCAACTTTTGAATAAGAACTGGACAAGCAGGTGCTGAGGTTACTATAGTACAGGAATTAAATAATATGTAGTAGCATGCATTTCTGTGCTCAAGCCTCTTTAACAGTAAATTATGGATGCGTGGGTTAGTAGGTGTTTGTGTAAAAAGTAGGTTGCGTTACTGATTCATCCAGTTGTTGAGTCTTAATGCATCACTGTAGTACAGGGTTTCCCACTGTGAAAGATATTCCTATTTCACAGGGGAAATTAGCACAAAACAATCTGCCTGACCATCTGGAATATTTCTGTATGCTTATTTGTTTGTGAAACTGCACATCTGTGTGCATACATGTACAAGCTGACTTCCATTTGCTTCTAACACCTGAGGGCAATAACTTACCTCCCCCCAGCCAAATTTGGCATAAGCGCAGAGATCATTCCTGCTTTTTGTATTGTTATTTTTTATTTATTTATTTTTTTCTAAAGTGGCATGAGATCATGTGGTCGCATGAGATTGTTCTGTTCGCGAACAGTCATGAAAGAAACAACAGCAGAACCACCGCAACAACTTAGATTAACGTTCTCCGATATTACACTCACCCAATAATAGCGTATTAGCTGATTTTCACAAGAAAAATAAAATTAAGAAGATTTACTCAAGCTTTTGTTCAGATAAGCCAACACACTAAAATTAACCTCTGACACAGACGCTGTTTCCCCGAGTAAAAAGACAGCGATGTCTAATGTGGATGTAACGCACCCAGTCATGCTTCCATGACAGGATGGACTTTAACTCACCTGCTTTAGTAATTCAGATGTTCATGTGCACATTACATGCGCTACCATGTCAGTCAAGCTGCTGTGAATGACGAGCGCACTTGTCCATGATGGTCCTGTCTGCTTTTGCACTTTGCCGCTGTGATCCTCATTAACCTCTTGGCCCAAATGCTCCGAGAGCATTTAAACAGTATTTTGGTCCGACCCCCTTGGCTGCAGCACAAACACTGTCTCCTTAAAGCTGGGTCTCAAACGCGAAGCACCGTGTCCAAAACAGCAGAGTCAATAACACTTCATAATGATCATCAATGAAATTTTTTATAACTATAAATTGAAGGAGTATTTGTAGCACAGTTATTTAAACAGTAGTAAATAATTATTTTATCGTTAGCAGTGAAAATTACAGTGATTAGCACTACTCACTGGAAATAAGGTTGGACCCACTTTTGCCTGCAGAACTCTCTTGAATCTTCATGCCATAGATTCAATAAGGTGCTGTAAACATTCCTCAGAGATTTTGTTCCATATTGACATGATATCATTGCGCAGGTACCCATCTTCTGATGGCTGCCTCCAATCTGTGGTCATGAAGGTATAGAGATGGTCAGCATACTACTCAGGTAGGATGTGGTGTTCAGATGATGCTCAGTTGGTATTAAGGCGCCCAAAGTGTGCCAAGCAAATATCTCTCATATCATTATATCATCACAACTGCCTCAAACCATTGATGCAAGGCAGGATGGATCCGTGCTTTAATGTGCTTTAAACTAAATTCTTGTTTTTCCAATCTTCTGGTGTCCAATTTTGGTGAGCCCATGTGAACTGTACCCTCAGTTCTTAGCTGACAGGAGTGCCATCGAGTGTGGTCTTCTGCTGCTGTTACCCATTTGGTTCAATGTGTTGCGTGTTCAGAGAAAGGCTCTTCTGCATATCTTGGTTGTAACAAGTGGTTATTTGAATTTCTGTTGCAGCTCGAAGGAGTCTGGCCATCCTCTGACTTCTGACATCTTGTCAGAAGTCAGAGAAGTGCCAGTTTTTCTTTTGCAAACCATTCTCTGTAAATCCTAGAAATGGTTGTTTGGGAAATCACAGTATATCTGAAACACTCAGACCAGCCCCTCTGTCACCAACACGCCACGTTCGATCACTTTGATTGCTCATCCAGTTAAATTTTCACGATCTATGTCTACATGACTTTTGTATTAATTGGCCGCCATGTGATTGGCTCATTTGATATTTGAACAGGTATACCTAATGAAGTGGTCAGTGAGTTTAGTCATATCCATGATAGCATAGCTGATAAGAGCAAAGAACATTTCCATGCTGGTGACACTGGCCCACAACTTGTTATACATTAATGATTAGGAAAGGTTATTGTTGTTTTGCAATAAAGCCTTTTATTATTTACCAGTGAGACGATCCTCCTTCCTGCACAAGCTGTCCTTTGGCAACGGTCCCTGGCAGGTCTCCCTCATTACTTGTCCAAACAGAAATCTCTTCTCTTTGCTCTGGGTTAAAAGGATATTTTTGGTTTCTAAATCTAACCAGACAGCTTGTAAAAGTTATGATAAACAAGCAGCAAAAAACAAAAGTAAATAGCTTAACAGGTTCGTTTATATGCTCTTTAAATGAGTACAATAAAAAGCAGTTACTCACTAGTGTATCTGTGAACATTATTTGGATTCTCTTTACAAACCAAGTGTGTATAATTTAACTGACTTACCTAAAATTTAATTAACTACCAATTAACCATTTATTAATGATGCCTTTGTGAGTCTGTACACAGTGTTTACTGTAAACCTGCTCCCTGCATGTATTGCATTGCATGTTTGTGTGCTTTTACAAAGTCGTCGCCTTCATTGTTACTCAGAGCTGCAGACGCAAAGATGCAGCCTTACCGCTTGTGGACACGGTGCACATATATTTTTAATCTGCTCAATTTTACATACTGTTTAAATGACTCCTGCATTTTTAATGAATCCCGCTGACACGACAGCCATTACCATGGTGTTGTTATTGCGTTGCCTTATATTGGGTAGCTGATGCTTGTTGCCAGCCTTGTGCTCTTAAAGCAGAGATTTGAGTAAAACTGAACTTATAACAGAGCAGCGCTGTCGGCCACATCCCACCCTCGGAGCATTAGGGTGCAGTTTTATGGCTACTGACACTGTGCAGGCAGGAAGGGCATTAAAGATGCAAAAGGGCTGAGCCTCGGTGGTCAGTGATCAGTGCAACTTTATAGCAGAATTAAAATGAAAAATGGACCACCTGCAGAGTGTGTTTGTATCAAGATAATGGTGCATATAATAATAAAGCAGGAGAAGCAATTCACCCGACCAGTTTCCCGTCTCGCTTAAAAGTGAACGAAAAAACTTTCCCGGGAACCCATAATGGATTTTACATGTCACAGTTTTCATAACTGTATAAAAACATTTCCCATGACCGCGTGTGGCTTCTTTTATATGTGGCTAATTTACCCCACGAGGGACTTGTGTAATGCAAGCCATCTCGAAATCTAAAGGCTGTTGGTAGAGTTCATTTTTACTGCAGTGTAACACTTTCAGTTGATAAATGCCTTTTGATTAGGCGGTTAGATTGGAAACAGCAGGGCTCTGAATACTGAGGACTGAGAACCACTTGTCTAATTGTAATCATCCTCCTACCTGAGAGCTGTAATTCAATCACGCTGACGCCAGAACCCCTAAACATAATTGAGAAAGTTACTTTTTATCTTGCATGCAACAGGGCGAGTGCCTACTAGCTCAGCCGCCACCAGAACAATAGGCTAAAAGAGAATTTTCTCCTTGGGGAAGAAGACATAAATGAATAATTTCTGTCATTCTGAAGATGATTCTGCACGTTTCATGCATGGGCTACAGGTTTGTAAAGCATGAGCTTCTCCTATACAGACTTTAACCACTGGGACGCCGTTTTATTGAATGTGCTGTTGGGATACACATTTAAGCAGGCCACTCTTGTTCTGTTATCACACAGTTTCCATTTGTATCACCTTAGATGAGAAGAAAATGCTGCTTTTCGCCCTTTTCCATTCAGATTGGGGTGCAGAACAGATGCTTGCTTGCCTGGCTGATATTTTCACCGGAGTCAGGAATCTTTAGCCAGGTTAGCAGCGTGGTTTCCCAGAGGATAAAGCATGCTGACTTTACTGATCTCCTGACTTTTTCCTGTTTTGTCTAGTGGCAAAAAGAGGGATTTTTTAATTTTTTTTTATTTTTATTTTTTTTAGTAAAATATTAGAGAGTTTTTTGCAGCTATTTGGGTGTAAGCCAAAGCATTACACAAATTAAAATCTTCACCCGATAATGGTCTTAAAACACTGCATAGGCATGTAATCCATTGTAGTAGGTCATATAAATCTTACATTCAAGTTCAAGTATAGTTCAAGTATCTTGGTATTTCATCTCAAAGTGATGGGAAGGTGTTCTGCGAGTTGAACCTGTGGAGTGGCATCAACAATAATGCATGAGTTGGACCAGACAAAGCTTTTGATTTACCATCTACATTCCAACCTGTAGTCATGAGAGCCAGGTAATGACTGAAAAAATGAGGTCAAGAATACAGGCAGCTGAACTAGGTTGGGTTCAGCCTCACAGACAGAGGAGATAGAGGCGTTCTGACATCTGGAGGGATCTTGAAGTAGAGCCATTCCTCATTTTTTTGAAAAAAAAAAAAAGGAGCAGCATGAGGTGATTCAGGCATCTGATTCAGATGCCTCCTGTGCTCCTCCCTTTGGAGGTTTTCTGGCCAGCATCAAAGGGGAGGAGACCCCAAGGTACAACCAAAACCCTCTGGAGGGATTTTTTTTATTTTGTCTGGCCTAGAAATACCTTGAGATTCCCCAGGAGGAACTGGAAAGTATGTCCAGCAAGTAGGGTTACACCGAAAGGATTTAAAGGAACAAGGTTTAAAAAGAAAAAAAAAAAAGAGTATAAAACAGAAGTATTTATACTTAAATCTAGGAAGTGAAAAAAATTTCAGAAAAATAAATAGCCAAGTAAAGTACAGATAGTTGAAAATTCACTGTAAGGCAGTGAGTAACAAAGTATTTGCATTTTGTTATTTCCCACCTCTGGGAATGTTACAGAGCCAGGTGAGGCTGCAAGGACAAGAGAGATGACTGTTTGCTAAATATGTTTACTCACTTCAGCCAAGAGGTTGGAAAGCCTATTACGTGACGTCTTTCACATTGAGTGCAGCATCAAAGAAACAGCAGCAAAGGCTGACACAGTGCCTGAGGCTGCAGGCGGCTCTAACCTGCAGGTTTGGTCTCTTAACTTGATTTTACTGACCCTTGAGGGGCGCTTTTGCTGGCGTAGTCGAAATTATAATCTAATTAGTTCCTGTTATCTCATGGTCCTTCTATTATAAAAGAAACTACCCACTTTTTACGCTATTATTCCATCTGAGTCTCGGTCACAGCGGCAACACTAACCAGACGCCGCTAGCTCTTCTGCGAGGACACTGAAGCATTCCCAAGCCAGTCAAGAGACATAATCTTCCCAGCATGTCCTGGGATTGCCTCAGGGTCTTCTCCTCGTATGCTCAACCACATCACCTGTGAGAAGTCCAGGAGGAAATCTAATCAGACTACTAGAATCACTGTAACTGGGCCCTTTTGATTTGGAGGAGCAGCATGTTCACCTCTCTTCAAAACACAAAAGCTGGTAAAGCATCAATATCATTGCAGGTACTGCTCCAACCTCCCCTCACTCATGAATAGGACCTCAAGATGTTTGAACTCCAACATGTGATAGTGAACTCCTCACTAACCTGGAGAGAGAGCTCCACCCTTTTTAGACTGAAACCCATGGCCTCATTTTTGGAAGTGCTAATTCTGATGTCAGCCACTTTGCACTCCCAGCACGAGCTGATCAGCATTTGCTGAAGCCAGCAAGCTTTCATCCTCCACACAAAGCAAAGAAGTAATACAGAGGCCACCAAACTGGGAACTCGATGCTGCCTTTTTGCTATCCCCAGAAAATCTGTCCATATAAGTTATGTACAGAGTCAGTGACAAAGGGCAGCCCTGGCAAAGTCCAGCTGCCACAGGACAATACTGCATGAAACGACTACTACTATAACTATACCAGCATTGTAACTATATTTACATATGTACTCTATTTAGAATTACATCGTATTAGTGAGAGTCATTATCCAAGAGTTTACTGAGCAGATTTTCTTCTCTCTGTTTGTTGGTGTGGACATCATCTCCCCCCGACTGGGTGTTCGCCCCGGCCTGGCCTCTAGCATGTGGAGTGACCTAACGCTCCCTGCGTGGCAACATGGCAGTGATGCTGCAAAATGTCACTTTGCTGTACTCACACAGGCAGAGTTGCTGTGGGGCCTTATCCATGGTGGCGGGAAAGAACATGGAACAAAAGTAACAGTTAAAGGTCAGACTACAAGCCTCATAAAAGCAGCAAGACCAACTGCATTATTTTTTTTCTTTACATTCAGGGAATACAGTGTATTCATGTTACATATATATTTCAATTTTTTGTATAAGTGTGTGCAAAATAGCCACTAAATTTCAGACTAATGTAGGTTTCTAATAGCTGCTGCCATTAAGGAGCGACCAATTAAACTACTGATATTTTATTTAGTGTACAAACACCAAGGTTTTCATTATTAATGCCTCTTTTACTCAAGAGCTTCTTAAAACCACTCCAGTAACTAATTCAAATGAAACTTGTTTGAGAAAACATTGGGGTTACACTTTAAATTCATGTTATACTGCGTGGTTATTCACTGATCTGCACTCACAAATTACAAACATGGATGAGACCGTGTTTTTTCTCTATACCTTGGAGTGAGAAGGGGACTTTTATCTAAATGTGGAGGTCAGAGCCATTGCTTTAACATGACTTAACAATTTGCAATTGGAAATGTGAGTTGTCCGTCTCTGTTAGCTCTGCAAACTGCATGATTGGTCCACTAGTTTGATCCAGACTGCAATATCTCTTCGGTAGCATGCTGGGACCTGGAGAGGAGGTAGTAGAAAGTAGCAGGGCACACAGCAGACTGTTTAGGAGAAACCGGAGTGAAAAAGGATCTTAAGGAGTGTTTGGGTTGCACGTGTGTGATTAAAGTGTGCAAAGGGAATTAGGTGTGCTGGGACAATCCACGAGCGAATTGCTCACACCATTTGAACGGTTACCCAAGAAATTTCCTGCTGGCATCAAAATGTCATAGGTGGTCTTTCTGTAGATGTGCAGTACTGTACAGCTGTGGCTCAGGTGGCAGAGGTTCATCTACCATTCGGAAAGTCCACATGCCGAAGTATCCTTGAACCCAGAGTTGCCCCCAATACATCTTTCAGAGTGCGAGTGTGTGTGAAGCGCTTAAGCATAAATAAAAGAATGAATCTATTTGTGATTGGGTGGGAATGAGACCTGCAGTAGAAAGAGCTTTGAATTCTTAACAGAGTCGAAAGGCACTAGTCCATTTACATGACAGGTCACCGACATACAGGTGAGTCAGCATGTTCACATTTAACTGAAAGCACTGCTGTGCTGAAGTACAGCTTCACAGGGCTGCTGCCACGATCACAGACTCATGATCACAGAAATGTAGGATTTGCAGGTTTTGTGGGTCTGTGCTGCTCCAAAGCATCGTGTGTACTTTTTGTCTCATTTATTATTTTCACCTTTTTCAAATTTAAAGCCACATCTTTGCAGGCAGAATGATATTTTAATTTTTTTTATAGAGAGACATTTTCTTGTCCGGACAAGAAAATGTCTTGAAAGTGAGGTGCAAACGGATAATAAATTAGAATAAGTTGAAGATTTCCTACTTATTACCTTTGACAAGCATCCAGCAGATAAATATGTCACATTAAAGATCTTCCAACACTTAGCAGAGGCGATTTTTTTTTTTATTTCATTATCACATGTACAACATAATATTCATCTCAACGCCCTCTGTGACGTTCCTTTCCAGTGTTGATTATTTGAACAATAGTAATTACACAGCACAACAATATTATGTGGTGAGTGATTATTTCGTTTTTCAATATTAAAAGCACTTGTGGTTTAAGAAAATTAGTGTCATCTCAGCCCACGAGTCCAGATTTTCGTTTTTAATTTGTTATGCGCAGCGGGGAGAGCAGAGTTCATTCCC
This sequence comes from Etia nguti, assembly GCA_015106755.1. Lineage (NCBI taxonomy): Eukaryota > Metazoa > Chordata > Actinopteri > Cichliformes > Cichlidae > Etia > Etia nguti. The sequence goes on along the minus strand of VUQG01008227.1, from coordinate 61,600 downwards.
TGACATTTACAGACTTCTCAGAACGGTTTGCGTGCATCGTATTGTGCTTCATTTGCTTAAACACTTGAAGACAGAGGAGCATTTCAAAACAGGAAACAACAATAATGGAGGTCAACACCAGCACGGTTACCGCTGCTTCCTGCAAGACGATCTTTCGAATATATATTTTCTTTCCTTTTCATCTCCCTATGCACTATTTTATGTCTTGTTTTTAATTCATCTGTTTTTTTTTTGTCCACTTGTTCAGGTACAAGCGTTAAAGAAAATTGCTTTTGCCGCTACAATGGCCTCCCCTGATGAGCGCAGAGCCACAAAGAAAAGTAAGAAGCAGAGCTTTGCTAAAAATGGAAAAACAACCCTTCAAAGACCTCCTCAGGATAGCATTCGTTCTCGTTTTTATCACATCGTCCTTTATGCAGTGCAAAGAATCTGACAAGAATTCACCAATAAGTTAAGTTCATGTGTGGCATGGTCCGTCAGCACACACACGCACACACACTCACACACACACACAGATCAGGCAGCAGGTTGGTTCTGGTCCTACATGAGCACACAGCTTTTGGCGCGGTCCTTTCTAATGGCAGGCGGACGCTCATGAATCTCAGTCCGAGGTGGCTGCTGGGAAACCCGCTTGAGGCCGTGGCGTGATCCGGCGTGTTTGAGCTGAGGCCGATGAATGTTGGACACAGATGCCAGGGTGGTGACGTGAAATACATCGCGGACGCTGTTCTCCGAATACTTTGAGGTGCACTCTGCATAGGCAACGGCGCCGATCTGCCTCGCCAAAGTGGTGCCCTAAAAACACAGAATGTGGATTAGTCAGGAATACAAATGAAAAGCCAAGACTTAAAATTTATGTTTTGACCACTTGAGGGCTGCAAAACAAGATGCAAACACACAGCTGATATATTATTACTTCTTAATGAGCTGTAATGTTACCACATTTTAGGTTCCATCTAATATTCAGCCTCCTTCTCTTTCTGATTTTAGTCTCTAGAGGGAAATTCGTGGCTGTAGCAGCTATATGCTACAGTGCTTTCAGTAGTTAGTTCCTAGCTCTCTATCTGCCTTTAAAAAAATTGTATGCAGTTGGTTTATCAGAGTTTTTTTTCACTGAAAACATTTTCTGCCTCCTGCTGCTTTTCCAAACAAGGTTCATAAGAGTGCTTAAAGCTAAACCAAGCTGTGGGTCAGAAAACCAGAACAATGAGTTAATAGTATAACACTTCACCCTGCAGAGGCGAGCTGTAGCCGGCTAATCATTCTTACTGGGTTCGTGTCTGAGTGGCTCCAACCTGAGTGCAATCACACATGCAACTCTGAAGTATTTACTACATATGACTGACGATTTTACACCACCACAAGGAACAACACAGCACTTGCTTCATGTCACTTTTTCTAGTAAATAAAAATAAGATGAGGTTTTTGTTTTAATTTAGAATTCTTTTGTGTCTTTTATGTCTGCATCTCTGTTAATACGCGTCTGTTAGTTTTATTCTGGTAGGCTTTTGCAGCTTGTGTCTTGTATTTAGTTTTACTTCCTTTATTACTTTCAGCTGTCTTTTTACCCTGTGTGTCCACTCAGCCCAGTTACCTTCTGTATCTATTTAAATCCTCAGTTTGTCTTAAGTTCCTTGTTGTGCCATACTGTGTTTTAGCTTTGTTTGTGCCTTGTGTGTTTCCTTGCAGTGTTATCTTGTGTTTTTTTTTTTTTAAAGGCTTGCTTTTTGTGTTTACCTCCATCTGTCTACGAGCATGTATTTTGGTCCCTTCTGCATACATTTCATGATAACGTTTCAATGTGAGACACACAGTTTGAAAATGGTATAAAATAAACCTATGGATATATATACACAGCAGGTTGGCAAGTAGAGTTTTATGATTTGTCATTTTAAATGTGCGGTGCTGTTCTCGCTCATTCTGCATTTACTTAATGTCAGTCAGTCACAGCAGAGGGAAAATAGGACGGTGGTTTCCGGATGATTGTACAGATTTTTTTTTTTCCCCCACACTTGGAGACTGAGTGCCGATTTTTCAGAATCCCACAGCCTCAAACTGTGGGAGACCACAGTCACCAAACAACTGCAGTTCCACTTGGACTGACTGCAGTCATTGTCCAACAGATTGGCGAAGATTTGCAAATAACTGCCATCTAATTTATAACATACTACAAACAGTTCGAGTCAGTCTGCACCAATCTGCAGCGTGTCTCTTTGAAATATGGGGCTCGACTCAACTGGTTGCCAACTGGTTGTATTCTGGTTACATTCCTTTATAACAGCAATTTTGCTAAGCGCTTATGGCACTTTACAGTTAAATCACCATCCTGCAGGAACTACATCACCATTTATTCTAAACTTATACTCTGAATGTAAGTAATTTATTTGAATTTCTGTTTAATGTGACTTCCCGTGCTTACAACAGGTTTGAAATTTTTAAAACAGATTGAATTGTGTCAAGTTGCAAACTGATAGCAGACTGAGTCAGTCTTATTGCAGTTTTCCTGTCGCCTTAATGCACTAAAGACTGCGAGTGTTTGTAGATCTTGTTCCCATCTTTTTAAGAAACCATCTTAAAGGCAACAGCTGCAGTAATTTTGTTCGTGCTCCCATTTCCAACCACTCTTTGCCCAATAAACATTTTTATTTATGGCCTTCAAACCTGAACATGCACAGATGCTACTAGGCAGACATGTATGTGAGACATGTTAAACAGACCCACCAATAAACAAACTTCACCCTTTAAGCTTCCCCAGAGCAACATTTTTTAAATTGTCCTGAGAATTCACAGCGAGCGAGACTACCACGCGCAACCTAAACTCAATCACCATCCCTCACCTAAACCGAATTGAGTTTTTTCAGTACTGCGTAAAGATCTGACCTTAACAGTGGCCTGCCGTGTTCATGTGCATCTCAACTTCATTCTCTGAATATCATACAGAGTTCCTGTGGGACAATGGCTTGAGAGAAGAATAGTTTGCAAGCACATTCTAAGGTTTGGTGCACACGCTTCAAGGCAAAAACAGCCTTCACAATACATCCAGTCACCTCTTTCTGTTACTATAAAAATGCTGTGTAGTGTAGCTTTAAAATACAGCTTGGTTTATATTTGTTTGTCATCCAAAAGCAACTGACTCACCTAAAGAGCTGCTGAGAGCTAGTACTTAGAGCTAAAAACATACAAAACTTTGTGTGTGGATGACAGAGGGGTCATGTAGTGGAAATTATGCTTTATTTTATTTATTTATTCTTAGATACCCTTAAACCACATTGAACCACTAGAATTCTGTGGAAAGCCTTGTGTAACCCAGTTAAATAAAATAAAGCACAACATTTTTAAAAGCCACTCATTACTCTGAGTGCAAACGAGCATACACTGTGGACATTTTTTAAAAGCGTTCTCTAAATATTTGTTATTGTAAGCATTTGTCACATGCTGCTAGACCATCCCTTCCCTGCTTCTGTGCATGGCAGAACACTGCGCTTCTTAATAAAAGCCTGCAACCTCTGAGGTCTGATAGCTGATTGCTAGCCAGGGCATACGGAGAATATCCTCCACACTATGAAATATTCAAAGCCTTTCTTTGCAGTTGCAAAAACTTTATTCCCTCTAATGTTTAGCCCCATTTCACATCTGGATGGCTTCGGCTTCATATGTACTACTATTTTGCTCACCTGTTTTCCAGCAGTGCTTTCTAGTGATTTAGCTAGCAAAACAAAACAAAAACAAAACATTTTCATTCTGTCATCCTGAGTTTGAGTCACATTATTTCTTTATTTTTTGATCATGCAATTTCCTTGGAAAATGTACAACAAATGAAAGCGTAGGTGTTCAGCCTTCGGTGCTACTGATAAACCATATTGAAGCAGTATCCAGCTGCCATATGGGGCAACATTACTTCTACTTGTGCGAAAAATATTAAAGGCTCAAGCTGTATTATTTTTGTAATACTGGAAACACTCCAGCACTTCAAGTGTTTATTTTGATGCCCTTAAGCCAATTACAGCAACAGTGACACAGTTGGTTTGCAGTTTGTTCTGCTGACTGCACTCTCCCCTGGGGTTCACATCAGTTGGTCAAGTGGGTGAAACGTAAAGTTCCCGGCTTGTTTCAGTCTGTTTACAGCGCAGCTCTTTGAATAGGGCTCATTAAGAAACCGCACTTTCAGGAATTACTTAGGCAACCAAAAACCTGTCCCCTACACCTGTCGGACCGCATTTTTATCAATCTAGAAGTTGTTGATTTATTACGTCTGTGCTAACAAGATTAAGGACCATCATATGGCCTGTAATTATAGGGCCATATCATATGTAATGTTTATTACAACCCATGAATACGCATCAACCATACTTGATCCAACCCTTCATCCTTTTTCTACTGCTTATCCAGATCTGGGTCCTGGCTACTCACTGTACCATCATCCTCTAGGTCTCTAGGACCCTAGGGTCCCCTCCCAAGTCAGACCCAGAGACCCAGGGACATGCATGAAACACCTAATCTGGGTGGGATCTACAGTAGGATTCTCCTTTCCAATGTGGAAGAAGAGCACCCATCCTATCCCTGACAGTGAACCTGGACACCCTGCAGAGGAAGCTCGTTTCTGCCCCTTCCGTTTTATTCCTTTAGCCACTAGAGACGGCTCAGGGCCATAGCATAAGGGCAGGAACATAAAATATTTGGTAAATGGATAGCTTCAATCACAAAAAATCACTAATTTATAGCAGTGGATGAGGCTTGCATGCCCAACTCAGCCCATGAGCAATATTGTCTGGGTCAATGTGCTTCTAACAGGTTCTCCTGAGGCAAGTGGGATTTGGATGAGGGCTGTTGTCCAAAAAACCCCCAAAAAGCCACAAACCAAAACATCAGAATGTCCTATGGTAAGTGTCTAAAGGCAAGCAACAGATGGCTGGGCTACATTGGACTGCCCTCTTGAGCGCCCACCACTTGAGTCCAGTGTTTTGTGCAGCAGGCATCACTTGGAGGTCTTGAAAATCCAATCCTCAGTTGCCGTACAAGCACATTACTCAGCCTTTGTTTTTTTCACTGTTGTCTGGTTACTCTGTATTAAAACTTGTGGTCAATTTATTATGTATGGATGTAAATAATTCAATGTAAATGTATGAAAAGACATTTTAAATGCCCTGCATAGCTGCAGTAGCGTCTTTAATAAAAAATATGTTGATGTTTTGGTCCAATAAGCAGCTTCTATGAATTTTCAGCCAAAGCAAAATATATATAACAAGAAACTAATCTGAGATTGTGATGAACCAATTTTGATGTCATTATTGACAGGACAATACAGGTCGTTACCTTTGCTTTGTCAGAGATGTGGGAAAATATTAATTTGTTGACAAAAGGCTGCCAAGGAGAGCAAATTCACATTTACATGAAAATAAGCTATTAAAATTCATGCGTGCCGCTGCTCATTGCTCCAAGACACAAACAAAACAATCGTATTATCGCACATCCTGCTGTTTGTCTTCTTCTTCCTTCAGTTCCAGCTCCTTTATAGTCGTTGTGCTTTCACATTTGTGGAAGTTATGATCTGACGCAAGTCTCATTCTTCAAATGCACTTTCAAAAATGTTTGCCCGTGTGCACAAGGGAGGAAAGTAATAGGTGCCGTTCGTCTGTACTGACACCATATTATTTCTACTACAGGCGAATAAATGTCACTGCAGCAGAAAACTGCAATGAACTGTGCATTTAGAACCATACGTCATGCATATTCTTAAAGTTATAATTTTTATTAAAACAGCAACTGTTCACGGGCAGCATTTCTGCTGCACTGTTAGGGTGCAGAAAAAGGCGAGCAGGTAATTTCCATTCAAATTTTAGAGGCGAGCGGTGCTTTCTGTGAACTCCTCACCTGCTCATGTGTGACAGGAATGAGTCTGTGTTTGGAAAGCTCTCTCATGACGTTGAGGTCCGTCCTCATGTCCAACTTGCAGCCGACAAGCACCACTTTGGCATTGGGGCAGAACTCCTGTGTTTCACCTTGCCACTGTGTATCAGAGAGACAAACATAAATCAGTGCACGTGACCTCTATTATGCTACAGTACTAGAGTATCTGAATACTTGAGCATTATGTTCATAGTTAGTTGCATCTCATTTGAAAACCTTGGACATTAACTTCTTACTAATATGCTCTTCTGGGAAGGCTTTCATAAGATTTTAGGACCTGGTTGAAGCGAGCGCACCGTTGATGTCAGTAAATAAGGTTTGGAAATAAGGCAGGTAAGATATGTTTGCAGGCTTGTCAAGTTCTTTCCCACTGAACTGGAGAAACGGAGAAAAAAAATCTTCCTCAAACTATTTCCAAAGCACGTTTTTCTCTAAATTACCATTTTTAAATTGTAGCTTTAAGAGCTCCATAATTGGAATGAAGGGGCCTAGTTCACAGCTTAAAAAATGCCCGTGTATGCAGACATGTGGGAACAGTCTACAATTATTAAAATCCTCATAAATGAGGTGCTGAATTGAGATTTATTTGACTTGGGAGCAGTTCCTTTCCATCAGGTCATAAATTCTCATCTCCTGCCTTGAGAGGGCCTTAATCCCACCTGGAAATCTGCTGTCCAGCGGTTTAACTCTCACCGTGCTGCAGTGTTATTCAGTTAGTTTATCCGTGTAGTCTCTTTGCAGATTAACAGACTGCAGATTAATGGCATTCAAAATGTGGAACTGACAGACTGATCAAATAAAAACTGTAAAAAAAATTAACACTAAAATCTAAAATAATAATAAAATGAATTTCTAAAAATAACTTAACAATAGAGACAAACTATCTCTATTAGATTGCTTTTCATTGTAATTGAATTTTAATTTTATTTTTTGTGTATGTGTTCTGTTCTTGCCTGTGTTTTATTGTGTAATTTTTGTAACTGTGAGATACTTGCTGCTGCCTATCGTGGCCATGTCTCCCTTGAAAAAGAGGTTTTTAATCTCAGTGGGATCTTCCTGGTTAAAGAAAGGTTAAATAAAAAAATAAAATAAATCTCTAGGTGTTACCGATATCACTCCTCGGTGTTCTAATGTACCAAATAAAATAAAGAGCAAACATTATACTTGTTATACTCATTTACAGCCAATCACTGCAATGATTTTACAACACAAAAAGAATGAAACAGAAAACAACTTCATGTGAAGTTTCTATTCCAGGTCATTTACATCATACTTTTCTTCATATTTGGAAGAAAGTACAAATATTTGTTAGTTTTAAGATTCTGGTTCTGACTTTTAGAGCTCTTCGTGGAAAAGCACCAGCTCGTACCATTTGTTTGTAACGTTTGGAATTTTTGGTATGACCAAAAATATCTTGAGGATTATATGTATTCTCTGTTCTTCTTGAAAGACATTCAAAGTTCTTCAAAGCCAACACAGGGGCCATAGACACTCAATATTTACCTCCTCTGTACATATTGACAACCAAATATTTCAAAATTGGATTCATCATGGCATAAGGCCTGCTGCCACTGACTTTCAGTCCAGTGTAATGTGGCATACCCTCTAGCTTTCTAAGTTGGTGGCTAAGTTAAGTTAATGGCTTCTTGACAGCCACCTTTCCACTGAGATCATTTCTGATGAGGCTTCAGTGAACAGCAGATGGATCATCTGAAGGTGTAGAAGGATCTGTCACGCCATACTGCAATATGCCACGTTTTCCGCTAATAGCTCTTTGGGAATCAACTTGTTGG
>VUQG01008227.1:32453-51040 GCA_015106755.1 Etia nguti | reverse complement strand
AAGGGACCGACGTGTGACAGCGTTATAATGAATGACTCGAACAAAGCGTCACCTGGTATGTTTTTATGGAGTGGCGTGCGTTTTTTTGTCGGGGGCCCAGACTGAACTGAGCGTTGTGACCTGGGCAAGGGGACACATTCCTATCCAGAGAGAAAGGCACGGTCTCCCTCGCCGCTATTGTCTTCAGCACTCGGTGCTTTTGTCACCGTGCACAGAGCTTTGGCAACGTCACAAAAAAATGCATTGACAGAAAATTCCCACAGAACCCGACAGAGTCCTCTGCAACACAACTGATAAAGCACAGAAATCAATTTTGCTTGTTTTAAGTTATTTTTTAAAATAGCTTCATTGCTTTTCAATTTAAAAGTTGGGCTAACTTATGGGATTTAATTCATGTTACAAGTTTACAACTTGAGGTCTTTGGTTAATTTTTAAGTTCTCTCTTGGTGATGGAAATAACTTTCTTTTACCCTAAATAATTAAATATGTGTTATGACTCATTCTGTACTCAAATGACTGAAAAATATTGGCCTGTTAGCCAACTACACGCAGTTTTGGGAAAGAAATGTATTTCACTTATGAAGGAGGTGGTCAGTAAAACAAGACTAGCTTACTATTAACCAATCAAATCAAACATTTATCAAGATTTTTTTTTATATCTCAATCCAAAGTGCTAACCACTGCACCACTTTGCATGATCGTGACTTCATTATTCAGCTACTGATCTTTATGCACTTGAAGTGGTAAAAACTGTCGATTTCCTTTAACAACCTGCCTCACGTTGTTCTGTATTCATACCTTCACCGCAAGCAACAACATCACACTGCAGTGGATTAGTGAAAAAGAACCAAGATTTAATAATAAACACCCAACACACACACGACAAAAGGAATTAAAAAATAAGTCAAATATATGGAGGGCTGGAAGCTGGCAGCTAGCAAGACAACTAAAGGATAATAACCAGAAGATAGAAGACATTACAGGTCAAAGAATCCCTTAAAAAAATGTTTTTTTTTTTAAATACACACCTGATGCCATTCCTGACACTACCCTAAATTCCTGACACTAAAATTTGAAAATCAATTGTAAAATGCACAGGAAGCCAGTGGAGCTAAGCCAGCGTAGGGGTGATGTGATGCAGTCTGCAGAAACCAGTAAGAAGCAGAGCTGCTGAATTCTGAACCAGCTGGAAACGAGAGAGTAGCTTCTCATTAATGCCAGAGAGGCAACGGTCCAGTCTTAAGAAAATAAATGCTGGCAGTGAGTGCTGTTTGATTTAGTGCTATTAGAATACCTTACCTGCATAAAGAAGAATTTTAAAAAGTTTCGGGACCCTATTTGAACTATTTGTAGCCTACCGTTGCTCATTATAATTTTTGGTGAGCAGATGTGCTCCGTTTGTGGGTTGTTTATTGAAGATTTTACAATGGATCCAACCTTTTACTTGTTATAAATATATATCCTGGGGGGGGGCAGCCTCATGTTAGCTTACAGATTTTTGTAATTTAATTATAGGATTAAAATCTTATCATAATAGTTGATAAAACATAAAACTAAGGCATTTCAAATTCTGATTACACAGCATCTTCACACCTGGAGGCACAGGACTGCAAAAAAAAGAAAAAAGAAAAAAGTAGACACATTTACCCTCATTAGTGTTGCGCCGTCAGAATTTGGCCCCAAAGCAAAAATGTGTTCGCGCACGTGTGTTGCTGTGGTCAAAAATGTCAAACTAAAGGGCACAACCATTTTCTCCCCTGTCTGTTTGACTAATTCCTGCCCCCGGCTTTCACACATACCACACACACCCACTTTCCCCTTTTGTGCTTTAGCATTTTGCAGGTGCAGGATACGTCTTTAACGTCCACAGAAAATGAGGATGATTAATTGAAGCAGGGCTGAAGAAAGAGAGGGAGCATGGAAGTGCATCTGACAGTTCCCATAAACCACCGAACGGCCTCCTCAGACTCCCTTCGCGCGCGCCCTGTAGTAGCTGAGACGGCTGTTCTTTAGCTGCATCAGATGGCAGTCATAAAGTTAAAAAGTTTGAGTCTTTCCCTCTGCAGTTGGTCGTCTGCATTTTTACATATTTCTTATTTGATTATCACACCGTTTTCTCCTTTAGGTTTGTGCCAGTGGCAGAAATATAGGTCACAGAGAAAACAAAAAACCACAGGCACGCAAGTTTAAACTTTCTATATGAAATATTGCTCGCTCATTCTGGGCAGTAGGATGAGATGTTGTAAAAGACATCATTTGCAGAGATGCAGAGTAAGCACTTCTGCTTACACCAGGTCTATATAGGCTACAACTGTGCAGAGTAATGCATTTTGTTCAGGTACCATCATTGAGACTCGTGCCGACTTTTGCAAAATGCCAAAGGATGTACAATTCTGACTCCAAAGTAGTCGAGATGTTAATGTAAATAAAACAAAATGCAGTGATCCTCAAATGACTGCAAATCAGGGGTTCTTGAAGTTTGGACGAGCAAGTGCCAGAACAAAAAAGCGCGTATTTAGAAATGTGTTCAGATGGTGGATGTTTATGTTTTACACTTTAAACTGTTTTATTTACTTAAATCATATTCTAGGCATTTGTTTTTTAACACTGTAATATCAGTATTTGTACAAGCAAGCGGTTGGGTCTTATATGTGCCTCTGAGTTTTCCTGTTAAAGTTTCTGTTTCTGTCTAGTTTTCTCATCAGAAATTAGCTTAATGTAGTTTTAATTCAGTTTTATTGGTCACTTTGCTGCTGCATTGCAAAATGTGAGCATCACATTAGAGTTAATGTAGTTTTTAAAAAAAATTTATTTCCTTTTTGCTTTTGTTTTTAATTCAGTTTAGTTTCAGGTAGTTTCCAGAGCAGATTTTCTTGTTTTAGTTTATTTTTTTTTTTATTAGTCTTCTTCTTAGTTTTGCTCTTTTTAATTATAATGGCATAGAGAGGTATCCAAGACAAGTATTACGATAAAAAACACACATGTAGACATCCAGAGCCTCAATAAACATGTCCATCAGTGCTTCATCAGGCAAGATGAAATTCAATTTTATTTTGATTTTATTTTAGTTACCTAAAAAAAAAAAAGTTTCTACATCTAGTTTTTTAGTTTAGTTTCAATTAATTGCAGTAACCTTGCATCACATACTTGTTATAGCAGTCAGTCCTTTGTGATTCTTGATTAGTCATTTCTGCATTAAAATTTCTAAAAAACATCTTGTCCAGTTCTACATATTTCATTACCTTGTGCATTCGCATCATGCCAAATATTTCCAACAAATGTTTCCAACTCAGAGAAATCATTTTTGTCAGTGTAATGATCTGTTTCATTTCAGTTGCCTGGAGTCACATCCTGTTAGTTCACTCTGTACAACAAAACTGAACACAGCTACACAAGTATTACATGCCGCCGGGCTTATCAAATCCTTATATTATTTTCTGGCATGGATTTTTTTTTTTTTTTTAACAGTTGCACACTGCGAAACCATCACATCAAACTCATGGATGCTGACCTTTTACAAACCTGAAACGCATCCAGCTTGATTCTCTACTCCGTTTTCTACACCATGCTCTGACTCAGACGTAATAAAAATGTTGTGTTGGTTGAAAATCTGTGTACATTTTAGTCTCCCATAGAAAGAAAACTGAATTGGAATTATTAAGCAAATCGATAAAGATTGCTACTGGCATCAATAAAATCCTATCAATCCATAATAGAAGGATAAACTAATGGTAAGGCAGCAGTAAGCATGATATTTGTGGCCATTTCATGTATATGAAATAACATAATGTGACTAAATTTATCATGGCTGAACATTATTTGCCGTTTAAATTTGGAAGCCTCAAACCACTCCTGAACTTTTTTTGCTTTGTGGCCATGAAGGGGTGTCCAATGTGTGCAACAATGTTTAGGTAGGCGGTAAACAACAATTAACATACATATGGATGGCAGGACTTAAGGTTTCCAAACAGAACATTGCGCATAGCATCAGACTGCCTCCACTGGCTTGCCTTCTTCGCATGTTTCTCAGGCAAGCGACTGACACGCACCCGCCCATCCATGTGTAAAAGAAAACACGATTCGTCACACCAGGCCACCTTTTTCCAACCTTTTTCCCCATTGCTCCGTTGTCAAGTTCTGATGCTCACGTGCACACTGTTGGCGCTTTCTGCAGTGGACAGGGATTAGCATGGGCACCTATGTCTGTTCTGCGGCTATGCAGCCCCACATGCACCTTTTTATCAGGACCAGCATGAACTTTTTCGTCAGTCTGAGCCACAGTAGCTGGTCTATTGGATCGGAACACACAGGCCCGCCTTCGCTCCTCACTTGCGCAAATGAGCCTTGGACGCCCATGACCCTGATGCTAGTTCCCCCACTGTTCTTTCCTTTCTTGGAGATGGTCTGACCCACTCGTCTAGCCATCACAATCTGGCCCTTGTCAGACCCGCACAAATCTTTACACTTGCCCATTTTTCCTGCATCTAACACATCAACTCCAAGGACATAATATTCACTTGCTCCCTAATATATCTCACTAACAGGTGCCATGATGAAGGGCTGATCAGTGTTATTCATATCACCTGTCAGTGTTATACTGGATCGGTTTATATTTCTCATAGTTTTTATGATATTTATAATATACTTCAAATCAGGAAATCTTTCACACTTTCTCTGTCCCTCATAAATCTTGCATTGGCATAATCTAGGATAATGGCAGTGCGTACTGTGTGTGTGTCAGTCCACGCTGACACACACACACACACACACACACACACACACAGGAAGCTTCAAGGTTTCATGAAGTCAGCTAATCCATGTTCAGCACTCGAGCAGAGGCTAATGTGTATTGATCTGAGCTTTTCTGACGCTCTCTGGGACTTGTAGTATGATGCCCCTCATGGGGAGTTTCCTGCTGTTGTAGCAAGATCAGTCCATCTGTCTCTGAGTAAAACTCTCTGATCAAACTCATAAAAGACACATGCGACGCCTCAGGGGAACTGCGTGAATTTAGCAATCTCAAAGAAATGATGTTAGTGTCATTTAGAGCATTCAGAGTACACGGACTTCAGCCATCATACAGAACAAGATTTGGATGTTTAATTGCATTTACAGCTAAGTAGAGTTGCAGAGGTAGCTTGGAACTGAAATGTACTGAATGTACTAAATGGAAAACTCTGGGATGTAAACAATCTACAGAAAATAAATGTCAGTATGTTTCAGATGTGTGGCTGATGTATAATGTTTGGTACAGTGATGCAAAGCAGTCTGGGAAACAGCAGCACCATGCTGTGACTCCACATGAGGTTTTCATGCTTTGATGTTTGGTGCTTACAAAAATCTGCATTTTCCTTTTTCCTCTTTGTTTGTAACTCAAACGCATTTACTCTCCAAGCACTCATGTAATTTTATGTAATCCACTTGTGTTCCACCTTTGGCTGTTCTCTGTTTCGAGATGTTTGTCCTTCTAAAAAATCTTCTGATTCTGCTTGATTTTTACATTTTAGGAAGGTTTCTCAAACTCTACAAAATGCTTTGAAAAATCTAATTGCGCACAAGCTGCCATAGGCTCTAGTGGTCACTACACGGAACTGTGAGACTCTGTAAAATAAGATTCTTTATTTGTGTCACACCCTGATGTTTAATAAATATTGAAACATTGGCTATTAATTGATAATGAGAACTCCAATGAGATGCATCACACTGTCAGGAGATATCCTCAAGGTACAGGAGGCAGACCTAGGAAGGTAATGTAGGGCTACAGCTGCATTTATGTTTTTCCAATTTTGAAGAACTGAAAGTGACATATTAAAATAACCAATCACCAATGTCTTCTGATCCAGTTCAACTCCATACAGGACACACTCACCAGCGAACTGATTATTTACACCTGCAAATATTTAACCAGCTAATCATATACATGATCAAGACAACCTGCTGAAGTTCAAACCCAGTATCAGAAGCCCACACGGTCTGGTCTGATTGTTTCAGAAACTGCTGATCTGCTAGAGTTTTCTCACACGATTGGAGGAGACTGGTGAGGCTGCTTTGAGCTGATATCAAAGCAGAACTACAATAGAACTACAATAACCACTTGTTACAACCAAAAAGTTCACAGTAGAGCATCTCTGAACGCATAACATATTAAACCTTGAAACAGATGGAATACAGCATCATTCAGTTCACATGGGCTCACCAAAATTGGACAACAGAAGACTGGAAAAGCATTGCCTGGTCTCATTTGAATGGTAGGGTTAGAAATTGATGTAACGCACATGAAAGCATGGATCCATCCTGCCTTGCATCAATGGCTCATGTTAGTGGTGGTGGTGGTGTATATGGGGGATGTATAGGGGGACGCTCCATGTCACAAAGCTCAGATAATCTCTAACAAGATCTCAAATCAGAGGTGCAGCCACCAAATCTGCAGCAGCTGAGCGATGCTGTCGTGTCAAAAAAAGCCAAAATCTCGGAGGAATGTTTCCACATTGTCGAATGAAGAATTAAGTCAGTTCTGAAGGCAAACCGGAGTCCAGCCCAGTACTAGCAAAGTGTACCTAATAAAGTGGCTGTTGAGTGTAAATCAATAAAAGACAGCTCACACTACAAAAGCTGCAAGGAGAAGAGTTTTGTGTGGAAAAAGCTTTTCCATCATTTCAAAACTTCTTCCTGACTAATTGTTTCACATCGCTGTAAACTGATGAGGGAAGCGCGTAGTAAACAAGAACGTTTGTCATACGCATGGTGCCAGTGTGCTGCTCTTAAGAAAAATGGTAGAAAAGAAAATCTTTACCTCACCGAAATGTTTCTCACCAACAGTTTCAGTGCAGCACCCCATCCTCTGAATGGCCTAATCGGTAAAATCCTCCCTGATATTTGATCAGTCCAGTTTAAGAATCTGTAGCCGTGTAATCTTTCCTAATTATTGTGTTTGCTTGTTTTTTGTTTAATTCATCCGCCACCTGCATGTTTTAGATAAGTTCACTTTTTTTGAAGCAGAATTCCTCGATGAGCAGCGTTAAATGATCCCTGATGGCCAGGTTTCTTAATTAAGAAAATAAGGAAGGAATATTATCTATTTTATGTTTAATATGGTAAATCTTGTTAGTGATTTTTTTTTATATATGTGCTCCAGAGATATCTCCTTTTTTTATATTTTGTCTGAACTTGTAAAAACTCATTATTAAACCTCCTGTGCTGTATTTTGGGTAATGTCTTGGGTTAGTCAAGCTCAAAGCTGTAAAGCGGCTGATAAGAGACAATCAGACTCGTCGTAGCCTTTTGTATGCATAGCGCTGCATGATTCAGAAGAAACAGACACACATACACACACACACCTTTTGAGATGTTAGCACAGAAAATCATTATTAATCCCCTCTTATGGCACTTTTTCCTGCCAACTTTCATCACAGCGCAGAAATCTTCATTAATATTAAAATCCTGTTTGTCCTAGTCATGCCCTTCTGAAGAAATAGTTTGGGTTTTCATTCCTGAAATACATCCAGACGGAAAACAGCACAAGAAATGAATGCTATTGATTAATGCATTCATCTCCTGTGCCTCGAACATATAAATAATGCCCCCTGCAGTGGCTGAGCATTAGTGCTACGTACTCATGCTGTGTGAAATATGCAGACAATATGGAATCAGCCTGTAAGTTCGGTTGAGCACCAGTCCACTCTGTATGCATGCTCCATGAGGCTGATCATTCGGCGTACATTCGTAAACACTCAGACACCGTGCAGAGCAGACAGTCTGCTGCTTTGTCTGCTGCTTTGTAAAAAACAAAAGCATCATCATTTTAACATAAAAGTTTGATTCATTTTCCTCTGTTATCTCTCTCTCTGTCTGCCACTTAAACAAAGTGCGTTACAAAGCTATTGAGCTACAAAGATTTTTCTAGACACGCTAGAGCGTTTTAATGTTTCTAATCTAAGGGCAGTGGAGCAAACAAAGCCAAAATCAAAACGATTGCTTGATGTCTAACATCATCTCTTAGCACCCTAATGATGTCATCAGGGTTATCTAGACTTGTAGATAACAGTATTCTTGTGCTAAAGTCACACTAAGGAAAACAGCAGTTGGAGACTGCAGCACTAACAAAATTATTGCGACTGTGGCAAATGGAACCGTGATCTTGTTGCCTTTGAACTGGTTGCTTTGAAGATGGGGACCACGGGGCGTCAAGACGACGATAAACCAGCAATAAGACGGATTCACTGTATCAGTTTGCATTTCAACAGGGTCAAGGTGACAATTACTTGCAATCTGTTTGTGATAATATGGCAATTAACTGCTAAATGTTGAAAACTCCAAATCTGTTGCCGTTTGCATACACAGAAATTCACATTCACAATTTAACAACTTACATTTAGAGTCCTGTGAGAGGCTTTTAGATCTGAAACAGAAATTCAGAAACTGCTCTACAAATAGTGACGTAGTTACTGCAGGATTGCAATTTCACTGCAAAACTGCAAAGGCTATCGGCAATCTTGCTTTTACTTAGGAATAAAACCAGAATATAACAGATGTGTTTGCAGATGTGTTGCCTGTGCGCTCATCAGCGCAGACTGACAGACTTGTATGCATTTATCAATGAGATGGTGGTTATTTGCAAACCTTTACATTCGTCAGTGACTGCAGTCAGTCCGAGTTAAACTGCAACTGTTTGGGGACAGGTTGCTACCCAATCAGGAGACGTTTGTAACTATCTTGCAATCAAAAGTGACTGAAAGAGCTTCTCTGATTCTTCATATTCTCCAGCAGGTTGTGTCCCTTTTTAATTCTAACGTGACTGAGCCATTAAAGCTTGTGTTATAAATTCATCACATAAAAGATTGAGGGAAAGGCCTATGCTCTATCAATCAAATATTATGAACGTGTTAAGTGATGATATATTATATCAGTCTTCTAACCCCTTGGACTCTGTGCTTGTTTGTGTATGGGAAGTGAAGTACCTGAAAATGTCTAATTACATCACACTCAATTGCACATCCCTTGATCTATTGGGTCAAAGTCAAGTACCGTTTATAAACAGATGGAATTTCCTCAGTTGCCATGGAGACAGCGCAGAGGTCATCATACGACCTATATGGAACTTTGCTCACGCCATAACAGATGGCCATATATGGGCACGATGATGGCAGCTGAGCCATGACAAGGGTAAATCCATCCACTGATGGCTGCCATTAGATAATTAAAAATTTCATGTTACAGAGGCTTTCTATTTATTCTTAATAGCTGATATAAATCAACAAATGCCTTGACCTCATCACGCACCACATTTAAGACAACTGGAACTCTTATTTTGATAGGAAAAAACAAGGAGAAGGCTAGTACTGCTTCTATGATAAGCCGTTCTCTTGCGTACTGAGAATAATCCATTTTAGGTGTACATGAATCAGAGATTCGTGTAACCAGAGTACACCGTGCTTGTTGTTATGCATACCTCTCTGCTTGAATACTGAACAATAATAGCCTGAAAAGCAGCGTGGAGGACTGAGTGAAGCTGGTCCTGGCAGTCGCAGGCAAAGACAGACACATTTTGCACAATGTGGTTGTCAGCAATGTGACAACAGATTTGGATTTTCCTTACCATACTCGTGCTGGAGTATTTGATCTGTTATTTTGCTGAACGCTGAAGTGGGACCAGCTCTTTATTGGAAATCTTCAGATTATGAGCCATCAGGAACAAGATTACATTGTCTCTGTTTATACCCTTTACCCAAGCCTAGCTAAAGTTTTTCATTTAGAGCGTTGCCAAGTAGCAGCTGTAACCTGGCTGGATTTCCCTGAAAAACTGTACGTGATGTTAGTTTTCCTACTCAACAGGCATAGAGGGAGAGCGCTGCCACTGAGCGTACTTTGCCTGAAATCAGCAGTAATCCAGCAGGAGTCTTTTAAGTTAATGACAGAGGGAACAGACTGGCATCTGGGCCTCAACCAGACCAACTGTATGTTACTCCATGCACCACATTCTACATTTAAACTTAAAGTATGAAAACCTCTGTTATTCGCTGCTTGTCTGGATCAGACCTTTTGAATGTACTTAAACCAAAAGAACAGAATTAATGGCCTAAAATAATTTAAAGTTTAAATATCACAAATTAGCATGATCTAGTAAGTGGGTAAAACACATTTGCTTAAGCTCTTAAAGTGTTTCGCCTAAATTTGAGTTAATTAAAAGACAGAAGCACAGTTTCTTCTGCACGGAGCTGAAATGTCATCAAGTGGTAACTAAACGCAGCGTTTACACGACTACACATTTTTGTGCTTGCCGGTAATTATTTTAATGTGCCATGACATTTAAGAAGTTGGAGGTACGACAACTAATCATTTAATCAACCGACAGAAAATGATTTTGATCATTTCTGAATGATTATTTGGGTCAAAAAGTAAATCTTTTCAAATGTAAATCTTATGTTATAGCTAATAACAATTAAAAGGTAAATGGGGTATATGAATTGGTACATTTATAGTCTTCTGATGTCTTCTGACGTGATCTACCGAGAATGAACCGATTGTGTGCGCCTAATTGTTGGTTGCAGCTCAGCTAAAAGTTATTGCAGGCGAAATTTCCACTATAAAGATTGTCATGAACTTAATTACCCAATCAGGAGCACCAATTTGCAATAGTTGGGCCAAGAGTGTATTTGTTAGAAGCAATGAAAAGGAGCTGAAACAGCAAGCCCCTTCTAGTCTGAGGGACACAGTGTGAATGCAAACTTGAGCTCAGTAAGAGAAAACTGAACCATCAACATTTTCAGGATCACTATTCCTACCCTGACACCGTCCCTCTGTGTAGATTATGTGCATTTTAAATCTGATTAATTAACAGTTCGTTTAATATTTCTGTGGCGCATCTCCATCAACTGCTCCATCATTCTCATTATTGATTTATCCCTGTCTTTTGTGTGGATGCATTCGCTTCATTACTTTGTATTTCAGGGATTTTACTTTACCTTAACGTGAATACGGAAAACAGAAAACCAGGCTCACTCATGCTTGTACTTTAATTATGGTGAATCACATCCAGTAGAAACAAGGTCAAAACCATCCACCACCTCCTGCTGCAGGAGTAATGGCTGAGGTGTTGCGGGGCCAAAGTGAGTGGTCAAAGCTGCATCGTGCATTATAGATAAGGCATAGAGAGGGTCTTAAGTGGATATACCCCTTGAGTGGCCTGTGTGTCTAAACAAAGTGTGTAATAAAATCTTTTTAGTGAGTAGGGAAGGATCCAAGATGCAGAGACAGAGGCAGGTGGAGGTTTGAGTAAAGGCACAGCCTTTATTGAGCTGATATACAAAACTAGATGATTCAAACGCTAAACTTAAAGGGAAAACTGTAAACTATAAACTCGTTCAGGAACTGAGATTCTAGGAGCTGAAGACCAGGAATCAGACCAACACCTGGGAACTGAACAATACACTCTGACAAAAGACAAGGGGAGACTGAGACATTATACACGAGGACTTGACACAGCGACAGAAGCTACACACTGAGACAAAACACAAAGACCAGACAGATACTGGGGCCTGAGTGGGGGAACAAAGGAATCACAAAAGATAATAACTAAATATTACGAAATCAAGAGAAGGAACCAGAATATAACAGAGAATACGAAACATACAATAAATGCTAAAAGAAGTTAGCAATAGAACTACAGTCACAGGGAAACAGTTTTACTTTAATTTTCTTCTCATGGTTTAACTTTTTGCTGTGTTTGACCACATTTAACCAGTTTCAAGGACTTTTATTTCACTATGACCTTTTATTATCATTCTACTTATCTGGATTAACCAATAAATTTCGCTTTTCTTTTGCAGTCTCCCACTCAATGTCACCTGAAAAGGTCTGTGCTGCTGCAATGTGTTATATCAGGTTAAAAGTAAATATTTTAAACACACTGTCAGACAATGTGCTACATGAGTGATATACCCAGTTGCCATGACATTGCCATGATGTTGCCATGGTGTTGGTTACATTAGCTAAAACTGATGCAACTCATGTATTGAAGTGACCAGCAGTATTTCGCTCCATTTATATCAACAAGGACAGGCTAACACCTGTTAGCTTCCAGAGCCGTGACAAGCGAAAATAATGAATTGTAAACAAAAATGAAAGTGTATCATGAAAAACAAAAACAAACAAACAGTCCCTTCATAGATTATTCATAAAAAGGAAATACTGAGAGAATATATAACTGGATCAAGCAGCTTCTGCTCTACAATTTTTTTTTATTTTTTTTTAATTCTCTTCAACCAATGCCCTATTGTGCAATTTTATCAAAGGTGAACCAAAGACGAAGCAAAAATGAAAAGCTTCTTCCTTTTCTCTGGCCAACAAATATCATGATATAAAGATTGGTAGTTTTTGCACAGTCTCGCTAACACAGACAAGCAAACCTCTGCCTCAGTTCCTGTCTTGGGAGAGGAGTCATGGCGAAGGTTTAAAAAGAAAAAAGAAAAGAGAGATGACAACTAATTATTAGAAAGTACATCTGCACTGCATAATTTCCCATTTTAAGCACAAATTGCTGGCAGAGGGATAAAGGCATATAATTAAAAATGAGAAAGAGCTGCTGTAACAGGCATGCAGTGTATTCTATATGCCACTTTCCATATGCGTTAGTGCTTGAAAAATGTCTCCGTAAGTCTGCACATTGTGCTGTGTGGTAAATGTCATGTTGTTTTACCTGATGTTTTAAATGAATGATGATGTCTCCTGTGCTCAAGTTCATTCAAAAGTCTTAGACTGCGGAGTTACACACTACCGGTACAAGCTGAGAAACAGACTCTGTGTCTCTGGGGAATAGGAGTAGAGACGCATCTAGGCCACTCATTTTCAATGCACCCTTGGTCTTTCAATGGGCTGCATGAGCAGAGGAGAATGAGACCACGTTGGCTGGAGCACCAGCTCGCACCATGAAAACCTACTGACACTCTTTAGTCCTCACTCAGCATATATACCGTCTCCCATCCACTTAGCAGTCCACCAGGACTCTACATTCCTCCGTCTCTTCACCGTCCCTATTTATATATTTTCCCACTTGTGTAATCTCTTTCAGCACTTACTCATACCCTTACTCACACACACCACCATACACACCCCTGCACATGTTCAGTAGGAAAGAAAAAAACAACAGCACTTGGACTAAAAACCCAGTTCCCTGCTATCCACACTTCTATCCAAAAAGCCTCTGAAACGCTCTGACACACCACACCATTTTCTCCGCTCCGTCCTGTCATGGAGCCAGTGCCACTCGTTTAAAGCACATCTGGGCGCTGCTTTCAAGGAGCCAACATGTAACTGGGGTCATAAAAGGAGCTCATAAATGAATGATGGATTGTTGAGGAAATCTCTGCTACAGACTCTGCTGACCTGGGATAGATTGGGAGGTTGGATTCAACCTCTTAACGGGGCAAGCAGCATTTTCACTGCATGTGTGTTTAAGTATCTGTGTGTGTTTTAACATGTCGGGGCATGTCCCTGTTGGCTCGAGGAAGTTAAGAACGCTCCAGTGAGCAGGAAGCTAACTTGAGATAGAATTCAAAACAGTGCATTCCTTCACTGTTCACTTGCTATAGGTGTGATAATGCAGGTTGAGCCGGTTGTTTTATTAATTCATACCTCACATGTTCACACAGTCACCTGTGAAACCCAGGTGATCTGAACACCTTGGTTTTTGTGGCAGGTGCATCATGCAGAGTTGACTCATTTCAGTGTCATCTAGCCCCAGGGGGGGGGGGAAATAAGGTCAGAATTCAGCTACACGTCATTTCTTTGCATTGACAGAAACGCGCACCAGCCAAACAGTCACATTTCATTATGTGTCCACACACTGCGTGTGTGAAATATGTTGCTGAAACAAAGTACTCTGCAATTTTTTAGCTACTCGATAGGAGCAGGAACCAAAACAGCTGCATATTTAATCTTCAGGTTGACATTAGAGTAACATTTGCATTTATTTAGAGTCATGTTTCTGAATGTAATGCCACAATCCACTTTCCTTTGAGCTATGTCGGGCTCCTCGTTTCCTGAGGAAAACACCTGGCTCCATTATGTTTACCAGCTTGTTGCCCAGTGCCATTTCATTCTGAGCAAGTAATTTACGGTGTGTTTTAGAGATATATTTTTATTTACATCTTAAAAGAGCAACACGTTACAAAAGAAAATGCTGCTGATGACAGTGATCAGATCTAAGGGCAACTTTCAGGGCTGAAAAATGAAACCCTGAATAAAACAAAACAGTCCTCTTAGACTTCCAAGTTAAAATACCATCTTTTTTTTGTAACAGGAATAAACATTTTTGAAACCTTTGTACAGAAAAATATTTTGGCCTCTACAGCTGCCTCAAGTAAAAGTCTCCATGGATGTTTTTTGATGTAACTTACCTTTTTATATTGCAGTACGATTTAAAGTTACTGATGATTAAGGCTGCATTGACAGACCAGTGGGTGTGCCAGTGTCTGTTGACATCACCATACGTGATTCAAATCACTGAACTGGACCTTTTGACCACACTGGTGTCTTTTGGGGAACTGTTCATGCAAAAAGGTGGCTATTAGCAGTCTTGGTAATCAAGCTAGCTATAGAACTGTTCAAAAGTCTTGAGCCATCCCTCTTTTTTTTCTTTTTACCTAAGCTCCCAGACCCCCACCCCCCCTTTTTAAGTCTTAAACAATAGTTCTGCTGGCTTTCTGGACATCTTTTTTCCTTTTTCACTCATTTTCAGTCCAGTCCATGTACCTGACTTTTTTGAGAGGAATGTTTAACACTCACCTATGAATCACTCAGGGATGAAGGAGTGTCTGCACATAACAAACAACCTAACAAAGAACCAGTTTTAAATAAATCTTTATGCACTTTGTTACTAGCAGACTGATCCATTTCACTGAAGCCTCATCAGAATTGGTCTGAGAGGATTGGTGGCTGTCAGGAGGTCATTGTTAAGGAATGAAAATAAGGACAAAAGCTTGAGGTATGTCAAATTATATTAGAACTTGACCAAAAATCAATGAATCAAAATTTAGAACCATCATTGGTATGTAAGAAGTTCAGGAGGGAGGTCCAACAATGAGTGTCTACAGCAATCTTTAATTGACGTTGGAGGATCCGTCGAGGTTTGGAGCTGCATTTCAGACAACGGTGTTGGAGATCTTTTCAAAATTGATGGAATTATGAACACAGAAAAGTACCATCAGATTTTGATCCACCATACATTACCATCTGGAAAGCATTTGATTGGCAAAATCTTCATTTTTCAGCACGCCAGTGATCTCAAACACACTGTCAATGCTGAAAAAAGCATATATGTATAGCAAAAAACACAACGTGGAACACTATCTGTCATGGAGTGAGGGATCATCTTAACAGAGAAGAGCCAACATCCAAAGAAGAGCTTTGGGTGTACTTCTTGAAGTCTGAAGAACTATTCCCGAAGACTACTTTGAGCGGAGAGATGGAGGCAGATGGCTGCCCCTCCCTGAGCTTTGTTCTACCACAGGTTTCCTTCTGTTAAAAGGGAGTTTTTCCTCCCTTCTGTCGCCAAAGCGCTTGCTCACAAGCAGTTATCTGATTGTCTGGGTTTTCTCTGTATTATTGTAGGGTCTTTACCTTTTCACATTTTTCAACACATTGCTGCACCTATTTTCTTATTTTCCAACAAAATATAAAGAAAGACTTTATCGCAATACTGTAGCTCTAGTTGGTAACTTAGCCTTCCACCCTCTGATCTAAATATGGTCAGTTTTTGGGGTTAAAAACAAGACAGGCTACAGCCAAAATCCTAAAATCAAGGCTTCAGAGGAAGACTTCCGTAACTGACAGGTGCCGAGATTAAAAGTAGAGTCTAATGTGTCTTTGTCACTGGGAGTAAACCTGCTGACATATATGTAGTTATGTTAGCTTTTCCTAATACCATACTTTCCCTAATACAATAGTTAAAAAAATAATGTTAGAAGGTGAACCAGGACAAAGTTCCATTTAATGTGAAGTTTAATATAATAAAACCATGATTTATTTTTACCAACGTATCCAGGGAAAAGTCATTTTAGGGCATATTCATAATTAATACCATACAATTAGCTAAGAATGTAAATGCCATCCCTGGAGTCTATGTATTAATCTAATTTACGACCTTTTTAAGCCTCACACTCAAAGATCGGTTGATAACTGAGTAAAACAGATGCAAGGGAAATCTGAATTCCTTTCGGCTCAAGTTAGAAAAATGTTTGACTTGAACAAAGCCACACAGGACAATCAGCGCAGCAAAATAAAATCACACTGGGAGCGAGTGGAAAACATTTAATTAGCTCCCACATACAGTTAGGTCCACAAGTATTTAGGCAATGATGCACTTTTTGTAATTTTGCCTCTGCGCACCATTACAGTGGGTTTCAAAACAATCAGTCACGACTGAAGTACAGACTTTTAGCTTCAGTTCAAGCTGTTTAAAAAAATATTGTGATATCTGTTTAGGGACTACAGCCATTTTTATACAGTCTCTCCCATTTTCAGAGGCTCAAAAGTAATGGACTGACGAGCAGTTTCATGGTCAGGTGAGGCCTGCTCCCTTGTTATTCCATGACATATGAAGCAGATAAAATATGTGTAGTTAATTTGGCTTTTTTACGTTGTTCACTAGAACTTTCAATACGAGGTCCAAAGAGATTTTAATGCAAATCAAGGAGACCATCATTATCGATTTCTCCATTTCAATCACTTATGGGGTACTTCTGTCTGGACATCGTGTTCAACAGCAGTGCAAAGTCTGATTCTTCTGATCTGTTGGACGTCTCCCAGCAGACTCAAACATCTTCCACACCGCTTGTGATGCTAGTTTGATTTTGTTTAAGCAGTTCACATCTATAAATGCATCCAATATAATTACGTTGTTGTTCATAACAGACTTCATTAATAGGAGTGGTCGTTATCTCACTCAGTCGAGCACTACTCATTTCCCAGCTCCAATTTGCCTCTGCTTCACCTTTGACCTTTCTTTATAGGGACATTTTTTCCATCTTCCTTCCGTCATCTTGCAAAAAATCCTTACCATGTCACTTCAGCCTTCTTTGTTTCAATTGTAGACAGCTGCCAAGTCTACACTCGGTGCAGTACGTGCAAATTTGCACATGCTGTGAGAGGCTTCACTCTCATTTGTAAATGAATACAATGGTCCATAAGCACATTTGAGATCATTCCATTTCTGAAAGGCAGAACCAAGCCTAGCACCAGTGCAGTGCAAGTTGTTGCTGGAATTCACAACAGTATCCAACATCCAAACTGAAGACATTCCTGAGCTTACTGTTGGCAAGCCATCCTCAGCTCTATGGGATTTTTTGTTTTTTGTTTTCTTGCTCTTTTACTTCCTCATCCCTGTAAAAACCATTGTCTTAGTTTTACAGTAGGACATTTGTAGTCCAAAGCAGCTATAGTTTTCATTGTTTCAGGCTAAAAAATACTGTATATATGTACACAGTATATAAATGCATTAGAGACACAGCAAAAATATCAGGAGTGGTCAAATCAACAATCTGCTACTTTTCTTTAAAAAAAACACACACACAAAAAACACTGCACCTGCTCAGCAACAACGAAAGGCCTGAATGAACTCAGAAGAACACTAAAGTGGAGGATTGCAGAATGTATGCAGATGGAGGCTGCATGTATGGGGCCTGTGAAGCTAGTGCTCATTGATGATGTGACTGCTGATAGTAGTAGTATGTTGAATTCTGTAGTGTACAGGGCTAGTCGGCCAAATGCAGGGTTTGAGACTTCATACAGTCACTAACTGCAAAGGATTTTTATCCAGGTATAAAAAAAACAATCCTTATATTTAGAATTACCTTAGTCTGTAATTTTGAGCCTTAATAACGGCCCTAAATAAAAAAAAAATCATCAAGAAATTAAAATTAAAAATGGCTATCCACTGTTTGGGTTTATTGTGATAAAGATTATGTCATCGTCCAAATATCTATGGACCTAACTGTGCATTCTGACTGGGGATTATTTGTTGCTGTTTCCAGGATGCTTAGCTTCAGTACAGTATAGAACCAAATCTTTTCTTTTTGTCGCTGCTTATAAAGACAGATTACAGTGAGCCATATGCTGGAATCTGGAAGAAAGGAGTATGGGAAATGAGAAAAGGAGTGAGTGAAAAGTGCGGAAGAGATAAAGATGGATAGAGAGACAGACAAAGAAAACGCAAGGTAAGCTAATCAAGCGCAAGAGTGCTGAGAGGGCACTGCCCCAGTACAGTGGGACTCCTGACCTTGACTTGTTGGAAACAGAGAAAGAGAAGGAGCCGGGTGGGAGGCTGGCAGCCTGAGGGGATATTAGGAAGAATCGATGAAATTAAAGAGAGGAGGAGAAAACTGCAGAGAAGGGCAAATCTAGACACATAAACTGTTATGGCAAAATTAGGTCAGCTGGGATCAGATTTTTAAGGACTTTTATTTGTTTTTTATTTGAAGAGTAACAAGTTCTTGCTACAAAACTGCTGTGTCATCATAATCAATAATGCTTGCAATTTTAGACCACTTTTATTTTCTAGGATTTTTTTTTTTTTTTTTTTTTTGTTCTGCTTT
>VUQG01008225.1:9269-23121 GCA_015106755.1 Etia nguti | reverse complement strand
ACCATGCATCCATCCATCTTCTTCTGCTTATCCGGGGCCGGGTCGCAGGGGCAGCAGCCTAAGCAGAGAAGCCCAGACCTCCCTCTCCCCAGCCACCTCCTCCAGCTTGTCCGGGGGAACACCAAGGCGTTCCCAGGCCAGCCGAGAGATATAATCTCTCCAGTGTGTCCTGGGTCTTCCCCGGGGCCTCCTCCCGGTGGGACATGCCCAGAACACCTCACCCAGGAGGTCCCCAGGAGGCATCCTTGTCAGATGCCCAAACCACCTCAGCTGGCTCCTTTCGATGTGGAGGAGCAGCGGCTCTACTCTGAGCCCCTCCCGAATGGCTGAACTTCTCACCCTATCTCTAAGGGAGAGGCCAGACACCCTTCGGAGGAGGAAGCTCATTTCCTCCGCTTGTATCCGCGATCTCGTTCTTTCGGTCACTACCCACAGCTCGTGACCATAGGTGAGGGAAGGGACGTAGATCGACCGGTAAATTGAGAGCTTCGCTTTTACGCTTTTAAGGAAACAGCATACCTTTCAAAATAAAAGAGGAATATAATGGAATGTAGACATGACAACACAAGCTTGACAATAGAACATGGAAACACACACACATGATAGACTGGGGAAACACAGAACAAAAAGAGAGACACATGGGAACAGATAAGGGAGACAAAAGCATGGGCATAACTACACGTTAGACATAGAGGACAAGACAGACAGAAGACAGGAAAAGACTCATAAACGCGGAGACATGGATGAAACAAAACTGGAATAAAACTCAAACTAAACCCTAACTAAATAATAACACAAGAACATAACATTATCGCAATCTAACGTAAAAAAATCAAAACGTTGGTTCACAGACCCAGCCCCTGACAGTAAGATGTGAAAAACTTTTTAATTTCTCAATTCCCCCCCTGCAGCAATGGTGTATGGCAGCCTCCATTTCATCACCTTCGATGGGAGAACGTACTCCTTCAAGGCCCTGGGAGAGTTTGTGATATTGCGTCTCTCATCTCCCACCGGCTCTAACATCTTCACCCTGCAAGGACAGATTGACAGGCTACACACAGACGCAAACAGGATCACTGAAGTCCCAGCGGTGGTGCGCATGGCTGCCTTCTACCAAGGCATTGGCAAGGTCAGGATAAGAGAGAGAAAGTCTGTGTGCACTAAAGAAATAGTTCCATTTAGGGAAGTACACATATTCGCTTCTGGGAGTTAGCTCAGGAGGTGGATTTTTAGCTTAAGCGAGATTTTCTAAGCTAAGCTTATCATCTCCACTTCATTATAAAATGCACATGGCAGTAATCCTCTAACTTTTGGGGAGTAAACAGATGATTACATTTTCTTTATTTTCCATAAAAGAGTAGAAATCTGCTGCAAATAGATCTATATCAATTTGACTGAACATGCACGATCATCTCTGTTGTGGCAGGTACATGAGGTTCAGTGTCAAAATCTTTAGGCAGTAATGAATTTATCTGAAATATTAACTCCATATTTTTCCTACGCTTCCTTCAATACAAAATGCATGCAGGCTTAAACAGATATTACATGATATTGTTGATATTCCATGGATGAACCAAGCTCTAGATAACCATTTTCCATTTTCAGATTGAATGGAGGTGTTCAGAGAAGGACAGTGGACTGCAAGTTTTGGTGGATGACGTTGAAGTCCCAGTCACCGTCGGTAATGATCACCACACACATCTTAAGGGGACCAAGTGTATATTTTTATTCTTAAAGTATACTAGAGAAGCTTTGCATTCACCACTGCTGGGTGAGGAGTATGTGATCACAGCCTGAGCCGTGTGCCTGAGATGACCAAATAAGGGTTATTCACCATCACTGGAGTGTTTGAGCAAAGTGAACCAGTTGGCTTAGTGGGATTTCCTTGTTATTATCTCATTATTTGAAATTTTCAACACATTTAATACAATCATCCATCATTGTAACAGTGTATACATGACTAAAAATGAGGAAAAGCAAGAATAATGGGTCCCTTTTAAAAAGCATGTAACAATTATATAACAGTAAATCATCAAATTTTAACCTAGGCACGTGTATGCAGTATTACGGATTTAAAAGCCATTATAAACAAAGCTTACAATCTTAATTATATGATGCATATATGTTTGCTGTCCATTCAGGTCTTGTACATGCCGGTAAGAATAACTTTGCAGTGCGCTGTACAGAACTGAAACGCTGCGCGGCTGTGTATGCCAACGGCCTCCACGTGGTGGTGTGGCGAAGTGTGGGCACCAATCAGCTGTGCGCCATAGTGGGGGTTCCTGAGACCTTCTTCAACCGCACCGTGGGTCTCATGGGCCTCTGGAGCGCCAACCCCTCTGAGGATTTCCTCATGTCCAATGGCAAGGTCATTCGCTCGACGGATGTCAGCACCCCTGCGGAGGAAAAACTGCATCTTTTTGGTTTGTCCTGTGAGTGGATCATTGCTGTTTCTAGAAAGACAGGCTGGGGCATTTTGAGAATTAGCTTAATACAAATCATTTCTAAGAGGAGTGTTTTTATTTGATGTTCGTCAGTTTGTCTGAAGCACAACTCCAAATGAATGCTAATCTAAGTGCAAGTTGCCATGCTGCCACTAGGTGGCAAAAATCTACGAATAAAGCTTGTGTTACTGTTTTTATATATACTCTTGAGCTGTGCTCCCTTTTGAGGTTTCTGTTGTTAAACCATTATCCTTAATACTAAACAACTACAGATTAAGATTTATTGGAGGAGGGGTTCTAGAAAATTTTCTAAGGACTTAGTTAAAGTTTTAAAACAATTTAACTGATTTATGCTTAACATCACTTGTGGATTGACTCAATATTTCCCCTTGCTTGCCAGCTAGCTGGCTAATAAGCCAAACAACACTGCAGCAGGAACAGTTTGTTGTACCCTAAAAGAATTTAGTAAATTCATGACAGACTGAAGCAAAGTGCTGCATTAACATCAAATTTCTGGCCCAAAGATAACAGAAGATGAAGCATAGAACACAGTATGCTCATTTTACTGGTGTATGTGTACTTTTAAATGATACAGTATAATTTTAATTGTGTGTGTGTGTGTGTGTGTGTGTGTGTGTGTGTTTAGGGGCAGTCCCAGGCCCAGAGAGCCTATTGTCCTCTCTGACTCCTAAGAATTCACTGGTGGTCACCCCCACTGAGAACCTGCTGAAAAGCATCAGTCCTGCTGAGACTGAAGAGCTGACAAGAACCTGTAAAAGCAGCATGCAATGTGTCCATGACACACTAGCAACCGGTGCTCCTGAACTGGGCCAGGGGACTCTGAAGGCTGAGACAGAATTTCAGAATCTGGCCCTGATCAAAGGTAAACTTGTCTGTACTCGTCTCTAAAAAAAAAAAGGTGCATTTTTATTACTGACCTGTAATAATTAGATACAGCCTTTTTGTGACCCGACAGGTAACATGCCTCCTATAGTGACACAGCCCACAGTGATCCGTTCTCAGGTCAAATCTAAGGTCAGCGTTCAGATCATCGCCGAGGACGCCAACAGAGACAACATCACTTATTCGCTGCTCTTACCCAGGCCTCCGCAAGCTTCGATCGACAGCGGTGAGACACCTACTCAGACTCTCCGTACCTCGCTCCATTTGTTGCTGTTACAGATGACGTTACTGTTGACATTTGTTAGAGGGATGGAGAGGCTGCCGCTGTAGCCAGCAGTGCAGTCTTTCAGCAGATGGGACATTTCAGAGCTGAGTCAGTAGACTGTAATGCTGAGAGTGACAAGCACAAGGACACAAAATACACAAAAACATGAAAAAATATGAAGTGCTGTTTCAGTGACATAGGTTTTTACAGGCTCTTGTGTTCTCCGGTCCAGGTAATGGCTACCTGACTTGGACCCCTCTAAGCACCCAGCCTGTCCAGCTGAGCATCAAGGTCAGTGACAAACTGGGCAGCTCCCTGTTCACTCCCATCCTGCGTGTCTGCAACTGCCTCAACGGAGGAATCTGCCAATATGACAGCATCGCTGAAAACCATCTGCAGGGAAAGTTCCAGGTGCTCTATTGTCTGAGTTGAGCTGATACTTTCATCTAACTGCAGCATTTCTTGTCATGGCATTCATGACTTCTGTTTACAAAATTGCAGCTTTGTGCCAGTGTAAACCTTGAACAGCGATAAGCAGGTGTAACTGAAGATGATGTAGTGGCAGCCATGACTAGAGCTCATAGCATACTGAATGTTAATATATATATATCTCCTCACTATAGAAACAAACAAACTATAAGCCAAACCATTTAAATCTATATTCAGTTTTATTGATATTGGCTTTTTAAATACAAAATTAAAGGGGAACTATTATCTTTTCCTTACTTTTGTTTGTATATATACTGTTACAGTGGTGAATGGTCATATTAAAGATTGCCTAAAGTTTCTAGAACTAATCATCAATTAATCAAGTGCATTTGATTAGCAGCAACTATCTGATACTTAGCCTTTTAATTCCTACAAGAGCAGTTAGCATGTATTTACCACATACATCCTTTGGTCTTCATGGATAGTTTCCCCCTTTATAACAACTGTCTTTTTAAAAAAATGATATTGGCGTTACTCAGGTAAGACTTAAGACTAATTTAGGTGTATGACTACTTTGACTAGGAGGTGTCACAACACAGGCAACTGTAGTTAATAGCTGTCTGTTAATACCTCCGCTAACTTAAGTCACTCAACTGGACCCCTCAACTATGTTTCTGCTGTTGATGCCTTTTAGCATTATTAACTGACCAATAACATGGCTTGATGTTTGATACAGACTGCCCAAAAAGTTAGTGCTTGGGTTCTGGTCAAATTCCAAACTGTCTAGCAGGTATTTGGACTTGTGGAATAGAGCCATACCTTTCATGGAGCTTGCCAACCATGCTCGCTAGTTAGCTGATAGCTTAGCCCTACACACTCTTGTAGGTCGATTTTTTCTCAGAAAAGACAAAATACCTCCTTCAAAATGTCCAGTCCAGAAACCAGTGGGCAACCTCACAGTGGTCACAACTGTCTTTTATTTACAGTCTGTGGTTTGGACCTTCTGAAGGAAAGGGCAACCAATCTGAAGAAAGTTAGTTTATTCAAAGGGAGAGGGCAGCTTTGTGGGGAAATAGGAACGCTATGTGTGATCTACAATGTGTTTTTAAATTTTTTTTAAGGCCTCTGTATGGAAATCTGTGCCTATCCTTCCAGGTGGTGGGGTGTCTGTGTCCAAAGGGATTCAGTGGGAAATTCTGTGGGAACACTACAGATTTATGTCAAGGCAAACCCTGTTTCCGAGGAGTGCAGTGCCGATCAGATTCTGGCCAGTTCACCTGCGGTGAATGTCCAGATAACACTTTCGCTACTGGAAAAAAAGGATACAAGTGCTTTGAGAGTAGTATGTAGATTTTTTTTTAAAACTTCTCTTCAAATCATCACCTTCTAAAAACCGCCATGACTGATCCCATAACTTCACCCTGTATCATTTCCCAGACATGTGCATCCCTCCTTTTTCCTTCCCTTGCCACAAATATGCTTATTGCAGCAGCACAAAACAGAGCTACAACTGCACATGTATGGAAGGCTTTAATGGAGATGGACACAACTGCACAGGTAGTGAGCACTGAGCACTCCAGCATGAATAATAATGCAGTTTTTAAAAAATGTTTTCACTTCATTCTTTGTGTCTGTATTGCAGATAAAGATGAGTGCGTGGACATTATGGCTTGTGAAAATGCCAAGTATGAGTGTAAGAACAAGCTTGGTACTTTTGAATGCATCTGCAGATATAAAAACTCCAAGGATGCTGAAGGATGTGGTATGTACGCCCTCACATGTAGTGGACTATTGTGGCAGTCAAAGTCTAAATATCCATAAATGGATTAGAGTGAGTCCGATGACAGTTTTTAGTTTGCAGATACTCATGTAGCTCTGGACAGGTGTGTAATTTCAGAGTTATGTAACGTGAGGACTAAACAGTTTTGTGCATAAATAGCAAGCCCCAGACATTATATTTGATATTAATATCTACACTTATAAGTTTAGAGGCTGACGTCCAGCAGAACCAGGCTCAGGAAGGGGCAGCTGTCTGCTGCAACTGTGTGGGGGTGAAGGGCGGAAGACAGGATAAAAGACTCACTGTTGAAGAGATTGCATTTAACCATTAGTTATTATTAAAATAAAATATAAACACCAAGAGAAAAGAGGTAAATGTAGAGAAAACACCCAGCAGAATAGGCCTATTCCAGCGTAACTAAATGAGGATTCAGGGTCACCTGATCTAACTCTATGTTTCATCAAATGGGAAAGTTTTAAACCTAATCTTAGAGATATAGTGCTCCACTTACTGCACTGTGCTGCTGAATTAAGGAATCAAAACAGGAATCCAAAACTGATAAACTACTTGAAACCCTAAGACCATGACAGTTCCTAAATATGCTCACTTCTAACTCACGGTGCCTACATCCATCATTTATGTACAGCCTATTGATGAAACTGACTCTCTTAAGAGTGATGGAGTATTACAATCACCTGACCTCCACACTCAGAAATGCACAAATTGAAGTTGCTGTAGTCTCTGCATTTGTGAAAACTGTAGTTGTGCTCTACAGCAGAGCATACATGCTGGTCTATTATAACTCCGCTGATGTGTTTCTCTGCAGGTGACTCTCCCAATCCCCCAGGTAAGCGCTCCCATATGGTTTCCCCTGTAGCTTCATCAGAGCTCACCTGTTCCTCTGGTGTTTTATGGAAAACATCCACTTTTATTATTGCAAGGATGCCTAAAGTTGCTTTTTCTCCCGACAGGGTACAGCATGTTCAATGTCTCTGTGGTCTGGAAAAAGAACCCAGCTGGTGGGATTCAGCAGGTGTGTTTGCACATCAGAGATGTCTGGTAACATGTTCATCTGTAACAGTAATACAGTTTTATCAGTAGTTTACAGTCATAATCTCTTATTTTTTTCTCAGTTGGATGACATGTTAACCAGAGGTTTTGCAAACAAGTACTATAACATCACCGAGAGCAATCAGGGATTCACACCAGATGTGCTCGAATATCGAATCAAAGTGTCCAGTGACACCCCCCACTGGTACATCACAGACTACCTGACCAGAGTCAGCAGCCACTATGGCATCCATGCCATAGAAGTTAATGGTAAAATATCTCTTATCTGTATATGCGCTGTTACTAGTGTGGATGCCGATTACAAACACAGCCAAAGTTTCAAGTAATGAGGTCAGAGTATGCAAGAGTAATTCCTGAAGCTCAGGCTTTAGACTGCTCTAAATTCCAAGTTTCTCAAAGGTTTTTCCACACTTGTTTCTGTAAGATGTCAATAATATGGACGACACACACATACTCTGACGCCATTATTTGGATATTTATGCGTGCATTTGTGTGTATTTTATTAGCAGAAGCATAACAGCTCCCTTTAAAGTGTTAGTAAGACTGTTTCCCTGCCTACAGATGTGGATGAGTGTAATACTAATGAGAATGAGTGTGCCCACCCTGCTCTGTGCACCAACACCTACGGTGGCTACAGGTGTGTTTGCAACGGGACTGAAGTGGATAAAAACCAGTCCTGTGGCATAGGTGAGCGTGCACTGTATCCATCTTGTGTCCAACCTGGTTCTACATCAAGTTACTAGATTAGTTTTTTTAGAGTTGAAGTGAGTGGCTGTTAAATGGGATGGTATAACCTTCAAAATGCTGCTCAGGTTGCATAGCAACCATTGTTTGATAGAAATCTCATTTGTCTTACTTTTACTGAGGTGTTTCGGTTGTATGTGATGTGTCTGAGGGTGAGAGACCATGGGCCTGTAAAGACAAGACAAAGTTTGTCATTTAGCTCATTAGTGGCTGATCCATGACAGACAGAGGCCAAGTGCACAACACAGAGGTAGACCTGGTCTTGGGGCTGGTTCTGGGCATCTGCATCCCTCTGCTCCTGCTGCTGCTCCTGGCTGTCCTGGCCTGCTTCTTCTGCTGCCGCAAGAAGACTGTTACTGGAGAGTGAGTGACACAAGCTTACATACAGTTTTAAATTTATACATAGCATGAATGCAAACTGAAATATAAAGGTCAGTGTTTTCAGTGACTAATACCACATTTTGATAACTAGGAATTATTGATCCATGAGCGGTCCTCAGATGGGACCATTTATATATTACATTTTCTTTTAGCACGGCACTCCTCCAGTACAATGTTTTCTGCCTCACTGCCCTTTAAGATCCAAGAATAGCAGTGTTAATTTCCAGTGTTTCTTTTTTTTTTTCTCATTCATATGACACTGTTGTCTCCTGGCGCACAGTGAACACCATGCATCAGACCTCATGTGTTCTGGTCTGTAATGAGTTTTACAGCCTCACAAAAGCCATACTGAGACAAAGCCTACAAATTAGCCAGACCTTCGTGGGGCACTAAACTCTAATGAATAAATATAAAACGTGCTTTCAGGTGGGTCAGCAGCTCCTTCGGGCAGGGTGAAATGAGGTTTATTACAGGTCATCAAAAGATATACTGCTGCAGAGAGTGACCGAGCCAACACGCGCATACACTAGTCGCGCACAAACACAGTTACACACTGTGCATTTCAAGGTACAGTAGTCAAGTAGGTCTGCCCAGAGACAATCTTCTGCAGCAACTTGAAGGCTTTAAATCCGCTTTAAATCTGCTGTTCTGCTGCTGCAGCACCGTCGTCCTCCTATTTAACTTTTCAGTTGGAGTACAGACTGCCCACTCTACTGCTATATTAAACAAAGACACTTCCTACTAACAGCTTTGGGCCGAGTTATGAAACTGCGCTTGG
Source organism: Etia nguti (assembly GCA_015106755.1). Taxonomy (NCBI): domain Eukaryota; kingdom Metazoa; phylum Chordata; class Actinopteri; order Cichliformes; family Cichlidae; genus Etia; species Etia nguti. Next base: position 14,326 of record VUQG01008225.1, on the reverse strand, counting down.
GTAACACTGAGGAATAGTTACGGGTACAATAAAGTGTAAACCAGTGTATTGTTGAGGGGAGAACATCCATCGGTGGAACAAATCTTTCAGGTTTTATTTATAATTAGAGACAATGTTGGCTTTCAGCAAAATGTCTAAAACAGCCCCGTAAACTCAGTCAGCTAATGCAATGTTTTAAAGCAGGGATGTCAAACTCATTTTCCATGGTAGACCACATACAAGTGGGCCAGACCAGTGAAATGACCCTGTATGTCAGTATAAAGCAATTGTACACAATGAATTGCTGCGATATGTTCATTTAGCGAAAGAAAGGTTTACACAGCATATCTCAGTTTTTCTACATACTAGAGAAATGTTGCTGTAGTAAATGGAGGAATTGTGTCTGAAATAGATGTATAAAATTACAGGAAAAGTTTTGGTTGCTAAGTTTTTGTTAATTCACAGAATTATTTCTTTCTTTCTTTGTTTTTTAACCTATTATTTAGTCACTTTAGTGTAGTATGAATGACCACGTGGGAGGTCTTGATCAGTAGGAAAAGCTGTAAAACTTATGAAAATACAGTTAGAAGTCCAACATCTATACCCTTCTTAACATTTTCCAGTTGGAGTCTTTTGTGGGCTAAATCTAACCCCCGGGTCTTATGTTTGACGCCCCTGTTTTAAAGCAATAGTTTAAACTTTTTTTGAAAGGGAAACTACTGACTACTATTTTCTTGTGTGCTGACTTACCTGAGAAGGTTACCGAGTTACCGAGTTTAGATCTGTATGGTAAATATGAAGTTACAGAGAGCAGGAACGTAGCTTAGCATGAAGACAGCCAATGGGGAAACTGCTAGCTGCTAGCTCTGTGTATATTTTGGTATGGAAAATATACCCAGTATATCAGGTATTGATTTTTGTTACATGTTGATGTTAGATGTAGGTGTTGGGTGCTGGGGTTACAGGCTTTAGCGCAGTCACTGTTAGACTAACGAAGGCATGAGGTCAGGAAGGAGTGTCCGTAGACTATGATGTTCAGTGATCACGTTGTAATTTGGGAGTAGGGCGCAGGTGGAAGAGAGCATGAAGAGCTGGAAGTATGCACTGGAGTGAAAGTCATGTAACAGTGAATGTGCAAGGAGTAGAGGTAGTAAAGATGGATGAGTTTAAATAACTGGGGTCAACCATCCAGAGCAACAGATGCAATGCACCAGAGGGGTGATGAAGACAGTGTGGATGGGGTGGAGTGGATGGAGACGAGTATCAGGGGTGATTCATGTCAGAAGGATAGCAACGGCGACAAGGGAGATTTACAAGATGGTAGTAAGACCTGTCATGATGTGAGTCTGTGGCACTGACCAAAAATCTGGAGGCTGAGCTGGAAGTGGCAAGTTGAAGATGCTAACATTTTTACTGGGAGTGACTAGAATGGACAAGATCAGAAAGGAGTATTTCAGAGGGACAGCTCAGGTTGAGCAGTTTAAAAGTTAGAAAGGGTTGATATGATTTGGACATTTGCAGAGGAGGGATAGCGGATATATTGAGGAAGAGATGTTGAAGCTGGAGCTGCAAGGCAGGAAGAGAAAGGGAAGACCACAGTGAAGATTCATAGATGTAGTGAAGGAGGACATGCAGAGGGTTGTTGTGAGGAGGAGGAGGAGGATGCTAGCGATGGGGTGAGACAGATAACCCCTTCCCCTTCTTTATGAGCAGCGGAAATAAGAAAACTGGTGCGCAGGTGCAGGGAATTAGAGCTGTGAGGAAGACACACATTATTTGCAATTTCCTTATGAGCTTGCTTTGTCTTTAATTCATGCAACTGATTTTTAGGTTGTTTTTTTTTCTTTAGTTTTTTCATCTCAATGAATTTGAAATGACTTCAGATCCCCAAAAGTGTTTTCATTTATTTATTTATTGCTAGTTGGATTGCAGTTAGAATAATGCTCAAGTGCTGAAATTGTCATTTATAAAAGTTGCACAACTTTCTGTATTTCTAACGCATTGGTTGCTGTATTGGCGTGTACTGACAGAAGTATCTTAATTGAGATACAGTCTATGTCTCAGTTAAGATAACTTGGTGACTGAAGGTGGTCTTTAGAGATTCTGGTTCACAGAGTGCTGCAGGAAAGAACGCAAAGAAAGCAAGAAAGTTAAAATGTATACCATATTTTTTGGACTATAGGGCGCATCGGATTATAAGGCACATAAAGCGAAACAAAACTGTCAGATAAGTCAAACATTATTCAACTCATTCACCAAAGCTCTCAAGATTGTTCAGTTGTAACATATAAAATACAGAACAATACACTCACTTTTTCAGTTCATTCCTCTTCCACAAGTCCATCAAATTCTTCATCTTCAGTTTAACAGTTGGGCGATTTTGGGGTCCTTATACACACATAATAATATTATGTTGAAGCACAGTACATAGTACTCCACGAGGCTCCTGACTACGGTAGCCGTAATGCTCCGACAATCCATCAAGGGGCTTCGTAGCTTACCAAAGTCGTACTAAAACATTTTGACAGATTTTTGAGCGCCGTGTACCACATAAAATCACTTCGAGGTCAGTAAGCACAACCAAAATTCATACATAAGGCGCACTGTCGATTTTTGAGAAAATTCGAGGATTTTAAGCCTTATAGTCAAAAAAATACGTTACTTTGAAATGTCTTCTTCAGAAAAAAAAAAACCCAACAAAAAACTGTAGTTTTTGGTCTTTTTATGCTTTTTATATTATATATGTTTTTCATATAGCCCTTTAGATGACTTCATATATCCAGATAAATATTAAATATATATCTGTCTGTGTGTGTGTGTATGTGTGTTAAAAAGTGCACTGCAGAAGATCTGTTTATGACTTTATCACACACGTACAACATGTGTGTGTAGAGCACACGAGGTATTAGAGTGGCTTGCTGCTGTTTTTCTGACCAAGAGACAGGGAGGGGACGGGACAGGGATTCTGAGACTACATTGTTAAAGTAAAGTGAACAATAAAAATCCAGGGAGGTTGTTATCATGTTTTCAGAGAAAAACAGATACTTGAATTATTTAATAATATGATAGTAGTACTTATGATAGAGCAACTATTGTTTTATTTCCTTCTTTTCACACTTTCCATGAGGCTGCATCGAATATCTTATAAAATCAGCTTTGGATATAAAATTTCAGCACTCTGACTAAAGTTTAGACTGAGCAATATCACAAAATTAACTCTAATAAAGAAACAAACAAAGGGTCTGAGGAGGTTTGCACATTCAATTGGCAGCATTACAAAGAATCACTTGGCAAGATATGCGTTTTTGTTTTGGGTCTGTTATTCACAGAATGACTCATGGTACAGCAGGTTCCACAGCCTGTACCTCATTATCAGTGAGGATATACATATTTGCACAAAGAACAACTGTAATTATATACCATCAGACACCGCTGAATGGCTAATCAGACGACGGTGAATCTAGAGAGCCATTCGGAATGTGTGTTTCGTGTTTTTAATCAGCTTTAGCCCCAGATTTCCACCTCTTTCAACACTCGGGATAACTGGGCTGGAGCCTGCATGAATATGCATGAGTCAGTGAGTATTCCACAACAACTGCTGCCCATCCAAACATTTCCATTAATTTGACTGAAATTATTGTCTATTGCGTGGAGAAACATGGACAGCATTAATCAGATTAAAAGAAAATACAGTACAATCTACACAGAACACCTGCTATCGATAGAAGTCAATGCTGCAACCAAGCTGTACTACATATGGACCTATTTAATCCAAGACTCTGGCACCATCTCATTATCTGGAAAAATGCACATATGAATACAGAATCGTGATCTGTAGACTGCTGTGATTTCATGTTTACTTCTTCAATATGATTGGCCTGTGTGTTTTCTTCCAGAATCCCACACCTGTATCCAAACTACATCCCGGAGCAGTACAACCCTCCGCCCTTCAACTATTCAGACCCGGCCCTGCGCTACATGACTCACTGCAGCCCTCGAATCCTGGACAACTACATACCAAGGCAGCGCCTTAGATAGCACACGCTTATAGCCGCATACATCACACGCACATTTGAATCTTATCAACCACAACATTAAAACCACATACAGTACAAAATTGTGTATGCCACCCTCATGGCCCAGATCACCTCTCAGCCATCAGCATGTCGTCATGGGACCTCTCGATGAGGTGTCCTGTGGTGTCAAGCGGTGGGACTTCAGCAGTGGATCCCTTCATTTGTGGGCTGTTTTAGGGCATCCTGTGGACTCTGGGGAGTATGAAATTATGGGTCAGCCTCTTTTTGTTGTTATCTTTAAGACATGGCTGTGAAGTCGTGGCACATTTTTCTGCTGGGGAGGATTCTGCCATCTGTTAGGTGCTGGGGCATGTTCTTGGTCTGCAACGATACCGAATGTTGTTCATTTCTAGTGTGTTCTCATCCTGATGCACTGTATGCCTCTTTCATCTATCCATTAAGCATGAGGTGTAATTGAGCGCTGGTTTTGCACTTAATTTATTTGTTCCTCCTTGCTTGTTACTTTCACTTCCACTCAGTCTGTTCTCTAAAAACAACTTGGTTGGTTAGGGTTAAGGAAGAGATTGTGGTTTGGGTTAAAACATACCCCCCAGCTTGGTTTTTGACACATGACGAGTGACAGGGGATGGCTGCTCAGTTTCTCTTATGCTACATGCGTCAAGGGATCCATGCCAAAGGAAACCTTGTGTCAAATTAGTGTGAGTTAGTCCTGTATGATAAACATCACTAATTTACACCCCAGGGATGCCAGGGGGCTGTCACTTCCCCTAACAGTGGTTTTAATGTTGTGGCTAATCGCTAGGTATTTAAAAATGTTGAGATGACTGATTTTGATTTATCCCATCACAAACAAGTAATCAAACCCGAGTGACTTTAAAAGACAGTTATTTCCAATCCTTTCCATTGATCCAGTGAAGGATGTGCCAAGTTTGAAGTGGAAGCGTTTTTTCCGCCTGAACAACAGTTTAGAGTCACAGTCTTACCCAGCAGAATTCGACAACCTCTTGGCTGGAGACGCTGATGAAAAGTAAACCACTGCAG
>VUQG01008223.1:0-15720 GCA_015106755.1 Etia nguti | reverse complement strand
CCCTATTAGAGCACTTTGCTCTCGCACTGCAGGCTTACTTGTTGTTCCTAGAGTATTTAAAAGTAGAATGGGAGGGAGAGCCTTCAGTTTTCAGGCCCCTCTTCTGTGGAACCAGCTTCCAGTTTGGATTCGGGAGACAGACACTATCTCTACTTTTAAGATTAGGCTTCAAACTTTCCTTTTTGGTAAACCATATAGTTAGGGCTGGACCAGGTGACCCTGAATCCTCCCTTAGTTATGCTGCAATAGACATAGGGATTCCCATGATGCATTGAGTTTTTCCTTTCCAGTCATCTTTCTCAGTCACTATGTGTTAATAGACCTCTCTGCATTGAATCATACCTGTTATTAATCTCTGTCTCTCTTCCACAGCATGTCTTTATCCTGTTTTCCTTCTCTCACCCCAACCGGTCGGAGCAGATGGCCGCCCCTCCCTGAGCCTGGTTCTGCCGGAGGTTTCTTCCTGTTAAAAAGGGAGTTTTTCTTTCCCACTGTCGCCAAAAAGCTTGCTCATAGGTGGTCATATGACTGTTGGGTTTTTCTTTGTATCTATTATTGTATGATCTACTGTACAAAATAAAGCGCCTTGAGGCGATTGTTGTTGGACTATGTCTGGACCAATGGTTCTCACCACTTTCTCAGTTCTGTTGTTAAGGTAATCATGAGGAAAGTCAGCTCAATGTGTGACCCCTTTGTAGTGTCGCTTCTGCGCCAAGTTCAACAACCGAGTCACGTACACAATCTCCTGCCATTCCAAGCTGCCCAGCTGTGTGTGTATCCCTGAGTACTCAGAGAGCTGATGACAAACTGATGAGTTCCTGATTAAAAGAGAAATGATGAGCAACATGCTGGCCATCCGCTTAGCTTTTCTCTTTCCCATGGATGAGCAGCTTTCTTCCTGCATGACGCACTAAAGTAACACTACTGACAAAAAGACACACATGCATTTCAACACACACTGTAAGTGCTGAGCAAAACAAGGTCACTCACTGAAATAGTTTTTAGGCTAAATGATTCCTCAGTATAACCAAAACATCACTGAGGCAGGGATAGCTCAGTAGGTAAAGTGTTGGCCTTGTGATTGGAAGGTCAGGGGTTCGATTCCCCTGAACGGCTACCCAACTAACATTTTGACACTGTAAACTGGTGGTCTTTTCTCAATGTCTTGTTACAAAATACTTCCAAATTTAAAGTTGTGTCAAAGTTGAGGATGTAAGTTCACCACAGCTGTAAATATCACCTGGAGGCTCTTTGTGAGACTCTCTAGTAAAGGAAAGTTTGTTTTCAAGAAATATTTCATATTTTCCTTTGTTGATTAGAATAAATGAAGTAAAATATCCATGAGAGAAAAGTAAGAACACAAATTCTAAATGCTCCAGTGGCAGCTTACACAACTTACACATAGATAAACACAATTGGCGTACAAGTATTGTTTATATTTAAAAATAAATAAATAAAAATAAACAGGGTCCTGAGGTCTTTAATAATCAGGTCATGTCTTATCTTAAGGATTCGGGAGACAGACACCTTCTCTACTTTTAAGATTAGGCTTCAAACTTTCCTTTTTGATAAAGCATATAATTAGGGCTGGACCAGGTGACCCTGAATTCTTCCTTAGTTATGCTAGAATAGGCCAGTGCTTCTGGGGGCTTCTATGACCACTAAATGTTTCTTCTTCACTCACCTTTTCCACTCACTGTATGTTTATACACCACTTGCATTTAATCATTTATTAAATGATTAAATGCAGTGGCTCTCTTCCACCACGTGTCTGTCACGGGTGGACTCAAATAAGGACACAGAGGCAGGATAATTTAACAAAAAGTGAGCTATTTATTTAGCCAGTAACTGGGTACAAAAGGCAAAACATGAAAGATAAAAGAAACATCAAACACAAAACTATAGCCAGACCCCTGGTGGGACAACCAGCAGGACTTCCAGTGCGTTGTGCGTCAGCATCGAGGCAAGAGACCTTGGACAAAACAGGACAGTTGTACCCAACATCGGAGCAAATACCCGCTCCGGAGTGGGGCTGCAGGTCTCTGGCTGGCAATCTAGCTTCCACTATCGAGAGCCAAGCTTTCGAATGTGGGAAGCTGGCGGCAGAGAGCAGGCGTACTAGGTGGCTTGTGAGTGTGGGGCAACACACTCATAAAACCAGTTCCTTCTCTGGAGGTTGGAGTGAAGACGAGACAGCCACAGAACAGTGCAGCTGCAGAGCCGAGGTTTGTATGCTGGTCTGATGCTATAAGTGGCTGACTGTGGGTGGGGGTGTTCCGTCATCTCAGCATACAAATCAAACATGCTGCACTCCTGTAGCGATGATGGAGTTGAGCGTGAGTGCAAAGTCTTTAGGCAACAAGGCTGTATACTGGGGGCAGGAGCATGGAAGCCTTCTTGTTCTTCACCCTATTACTCTTTTGCGCCCACACGGAAGGAGCACAGCCACCATCCATGGAAGATGAGGAGCTGATTCTGAAACTCTTTCAAAAACGGCATCTTCTAGGTCCATTGTTGTTCAGGGCGTACTGTCACAGGTGGACTATGACAAGTTAGAGGAGTTAGAGGCAAAAAAAAAAAAAAGCTGTTTATTTGGCCTTTAACTGGATATGAAAGGCAAAACATGAAATACAAAATTAACTGAGCGCTTCAAATCACTAAACTGGGCAGAGCATGGAAAAGTGCACAGACAAGCTGAGGAAGGACAAAGGGCGACTGAGACAATAAATAGATTAGGGGTGATTAGGGGAGTGGAGACGGCTGTGGAACACAGCAGGAACAAATTAGACATAATGAGACAGGAGAAGCAAAAGTGAACATAATGCACATGACACAAGAGACTATCAAAATAAAACAAGAAATAACTGTTTCCTGACAGAGACAGAATACAGACAAAATACAATCCAGACAAAAAGGTGAATAAAGATGGAGCCATGACTGACTGGCACAGGTGATGACAAGACGCAGGGATGGGACTGCGACAGACTAGACACAAAAGGGTACTAACACAATCACCAAGAATTAGAAATATAGATATTAAATATAATATTTCTTAAATTCAAAAGAATAAATCATTAGTCCACAAAAGTCACCCACAGTTCCCACAGTCACCAAGTTCTTGCTAATAAGGGATTATCTGATTGTTGGGGTTTTCTCTGTATTATTGTAGCCGTAGCCGGGAGGAATCTGAGATATGACTAATGGACAGACTCTCCTCTCCTTGTGTCTTCTCCATAGACTTTTCTGGAGATGCTGAGAAGTGTGAGTTCCCTGTAGATGAAGTACATCCTCTGATCCACCTTCTTAAAAAGGGAACCAGCACCTCAGTCTGCGTTGGAGGGGCACCATCCCAGACTTCCATGCAATGTGGTAGAGACATGTCAACTGGGACAGCCTTAAGGAATTTGTGGCGAATCTCATCCATGCCCAGGGCCCCTAACACTGGAATTGTTTAACTACATCAGTGACCTCACCTCCACTAATGGGTAAGTCTTCCCCTCAGCTCCAGATTCTGCAGAACTCTTTTTTATTGTATGCATACACTGAACACATTGTATTTTTGTGGAAAATTTGTCCTCAAAACAGTGCACATTGAAAATAATTATGTCTACATCAAGTGATGATGAGCTGGTCCTGATGTTTCTAAACAAGAAAACAAAGAAACTGAGATTCTGGGTTCATCCATTCATCCATCTACTCCTGCAGCAAAAGGGAGAATTTCATGGTTTCTAGGAGTTGAGGCTGTGTCACTACCATGTTCGTATATATTTCAGGGGCGCAGTTTGAGCTCCTGTTGACAGAGTTGGTACAACATCTGAGGAGGCAGAGAAATAATTTCAGAGAGCTTATTGACACAGAGCAGTGTTTAGCAGTCTGTCTGAGGTAAAATAGTATTATTTTATTATTTCCATATTACTGTATATTCAGCACCAGTGCGTGTTTTAAGCTACAAGCACACTTGTTGCCAAAAGCAGTGGTTGATTGGTCAGAACTGGTTATTCGGATCCAAAAACACGAGCTTGGTTTAAAAAACAAATGTTGCAAATTCCTCCAGCAAAATTACGCAGTTGGTGTAAAGGTTGCATTCAAAATAGGTGAGATGAAAAATATTTTTTACACACAAAATATTTGCATAGATTTCATGCATGTGGTATGCAAAGGTCTTAACTGAAAGTCTTGTTCCATGGTCTCACCAAACTCCCGCATAGAAGTTTTTGCTTCATCTACTGCCAAAGCCAAAATCCACTTGGCCTGCCAGCTGCCTCTGAAAACAGGTATCCTCCTTCAGGCTCTGATGTCCACCATCTGGTCCAGGAATTACCACCACCACTAGCACCAATGACCTTCCAGCTGCAACCCCTTCTATTGTTGAGACCGCAACAGCCGCCTCAATAGTAAATGCACAGAATATGGTCCACTCTGATTCAATGTCCCCAGCCTCTTTCGGAATGCTATGGTGTCTGCATTTGGGTACACTGGGCTTCTAGTAACTATTACTATTAACTAGTAACTTCCTTCTGCCACATGATCCAGTTCACCACTAGGTGGTGATTAGTTGACAGCTCGGATCTTTTCATCCATGTCCAAGACATACAGCTACAAATCTGATGGTATGATTACAAATCAATCGTCAGCCTGCACACGTGAATATTTAAGTCTTCCAGTAAGACAATGAAGTCCCCAGATGGAGCACCCTCCAACATCCAAGAAAGCTGTTTACTCAGGATTCATTTTCTAACCTCAAGGCAAAGTGGCAATGACTTCCATGTTGGGCAGAAGATGAAGCTTAATCTACACGTTCATGTTTGACTGTGATCAAAACATGGTGGATTGATATAAATGTTGCTTCTCATGACCATCTTAACTAATAGAATATTATTTGACTTCACACAAACTTGCACACGTGGCCATCAATTTACACTAAAATGTTTATTTAAAATGATTATTCATTTTGAAAATAAATTTAAGACATCAAGAGATATATGTAAATAATCAGGTTAAAGTGCAAAAATATGTTTTGATATAATATTTCTGTAAAAAAATAGCATGGGAATGTGATATTCAATGGGAGATAAATTTGTTTCTACACATCCACTGGTTTCTCTTCCAAGTCAGGCTTGATAAGTAAGTATACATTAATCAACTACGCCTTTATTTCTTTAAGAAATGGTTGGTGAAATGTTTCTTTCTTAAACATTATCTTAACTTCTGAGATTAAAGTCTTGGGGGGGGGGTATTTTTTGTTTTGTTTTACTCATGTTTTCTTTGGTCTTCTTTCAGTGCCCCGGTCCCTGTTGAGTGAATCACTTGATCTTGGCTGGCTTCAGTTCCTTGATCTGCATGTGTAATGTTTTGTGGACGGCCAGAGTCCTGGACTGACAGAAGCCCTTTCCACACTCCTGACATTTAAAGGGCTTTTCTTTAGAATGGATGTACCTGCAGAGGGGAACACAACACCCCAGCAAGTTAGTGTTTAGCAAAAATTATGTCAAATTTCAGATCATGATTTAAAAGGCAATAATTGACTGGTTTTATCATCCTTCTATTATTACCCAGCAAGAAAAAACACACAGGCTTATCTTACACAGTCTTCAAGTGATCAACAAGATTTCTGGAACCTGTGTACTCATTAAAAGTGCCATTATTACAATCTGACTTTTTCATTTAAGGCTTATGGTGTATCTGCTTAAAAGGAGTTTCAGCAGCTTTTGTGAAGTTGTCTGATGTATTACAAATGTAATGTAATGCACAGACAGACATTCACTGACTACTGTGCACGAACACACCCATAAACTTTAGTTAGAAGACTAAGAATTATGTAGATAGGAGACTAGATTTTTAGTTTCTTTATTAGTTTTTGTTTATCCAGACACAGATTGTTAGGATTTTGCATGTTTTTTGCATAGTGGCAGTGGAAACACTAAACTTAGCACAAAAAGTTATGGAAATTTGTGTTTGGTCCATTATTTCTTTGTTGTAACAATGCTTAAATTTTATACCATTGTAAAACATATTTATTTTCCAATTCTTCACTGCCAATGCCAAACAGCTTATTCTGCTTCTGACTTTTCTGGTACCAGGTGCTGGCAATCAGATCCCATTGGTGTGACATAGGACAACTTCAAGCTAATGTTCCGCAAAACCAAGTGGCAGCATTATTTGGAGTGAGGCATAGTACCATCCAAAGGCAGCCTAGGCCAAATTCCACATAAAGGAGATTGTCAAAGACAGGCCACTAAGTGGGCGTCTCAGGAAGACAATACCACAAGAAGACAGTTTTCTCATCCTATCAGCACTTAGGAACCATAGGTAGTCTTCTGCAGATTTGCAGTCGATATGGGCAACACAGTCAACCTCCTGTATCACAGGGCTGCCAAGAGGCCTGCTATGAGAACTCTTCACCATGGTGTTGGCAACATCACGAACATAGAACCTGAACATGTTCTATTGGGGGTGGCTGTGGCTCAGATGGTAGAGCAGATCGGCTACTGATTGGAAGGTTGGTGGTTCGATTCCTGGCTCCCCCAGCCTGCATGCCAAATATCCTTGGGCAAGATACTAACCCCGAATTGCCCTCCGATGCGTTCATCAGAGTGTGAATGTTTATTAGTTGCACTTGAGTTTAGAAGTGCTTGTATGAATGGGTGAGTGAGGCATGTTGTATACAGCGCTTTGAGTACTCTGGGAGAGTAGAAAAGCGCTATATAAGAATCAGACCATTTACATGTGGAGGTACATTATGTTCAGTGATGAGTTCAGATTCTCCCTATGGCAGCTGTCTCTCAGGGTAGCACAATAAGCTGTTTGGCATTGGCAGAGAAGATTTGGCAAGTTTTTCATGGGCACAACCCACATACTCAACTCTGCTGCTCAACCCACAAATGCATTTTCCTTACAAATGTGGCACCATTTAAAGGGAAACAACTAGGCTTTCCAATGGTATACCATTTATTGCCAAGAAACATGTTACATATTACAACAAAGAAATAATTGACCAAACACAAACTTCCCTACCTTTTGCGTTAACTTTATGAATAGAAAAACTGGGATTTATGTTAATGTGAACAAAATTTGAGTGGAAACTAATTCCATTGTGTTGAACTGGTTTGATAAAGTTGGATAAACCAACATCTCACCTGTGGTCCCTGAGGTGGTCCTGTCTCCTGAAGGCCTTGTGACAGATATCACATGTATATGGCCTCTCATCTGTGTGTGTCCTCTCGTGGATCAAAAGGTTGTAGGATTTGGTAAAATGTCGGGCACAGAACTTGCAGACAAATTCTTTCTTGGTCTTTGAAGGCAGTCGGCCTCGACTAGACTTGCGCTCTGGTGACGTAAGTTTGGTAACATCAAGCATGCATCCCAGGCTGGCTGCGGTCAGGTGTGGAGATGATGCCTGCACTGCAGAAGCACTAGCACTCACTGTCATGCTCAGGTCCTCCACCTCTAACTGATCCTCTTTGGTTGCTGCTGCTGCCAGGTTGGCAAAGTCAAAGCGAGGCTTGCTTTTGAAGGTCTGTAGCAACCCAGCCGAGTCTTGCTTGGGTGGCAGAAGGTGAGGGAAAATGGGGATGGATGCCATACAGGAAATCTGGGAAGGCAGCTTAGAGATGGTGCAGCGGGGCAGGGCAAAAGCTGGGTACCCCAGGGTCCACTGGTGAAGGTGGACAGCGTGCAGGGCGCTAAAGCTGTAGATGCTGTGAAAATGATCTGTTGGCAGCTGAAGACCTGTTGAACTCTGGATGAGGGAACAGTTGGCCAACTGAAGTGATGGATGGAGAGGAACTGGTGCTGGCAGAGTCTTGCTCCCCATGTCTACTAAATCAAATCCAGCAGGCTCTCTAATTGAGACAAAAATATTAGCTGATGAAAATATCAACTGAGCTACAATTGTTTCTTTATAAACATGTATTTATTAAATTCATTAAATAAAAAATCTGTTAATAAAAAGAAATGATTAAAACAAATAATGTGCTTAAATGTAATGCAAAAAGCATAAATTATTGGCCAAAAAGTTGTTGGCTAAAGTACATCATAGTTTTCAAACTACATTTCACCAAAAACATCAAAGAAAAAAAGTAAAAAGTAAAATAATAACAAAAGTTGATTATAAAACCAGTGTTAGTACAAACACACGCACACACACACACACACACACACACACACACACACACACACACACACACACACACACACACACACACAGAAAGCTCTATGCACATGTGGTTGGGTGTTTCTTATTACCTTCCCAGGTACATGCCTGGGGCTGTTGAGGGCAAGGAAACAGAATGACAGCATTCAACCAGAGAAATACCTGTGAGCTATTAAATCAGGTTTGATCAGCTGGAATAACAATAGACAATAATGCATCTTTGTCTGAGGCAGACGCTGATGGACACAAGCCACTGGAACTTCACGTCCCATTGTTTGAATGAATAAAGCCCACAAACCACTCCTCACCTCTTCGTCTCAAACTGCTTGTTTAAATAAGGCTCTTTTACTCAAGTGCCTTTCACTTAGATTTGAATTTTTAAAAATATGTATAGTTTGTATACTTTTTACTTTACTATAAATTTTGTCCAGTAACTGTAGTAGTTACAATTTGACTTGTTACTACACAATGTTTCAAACAGAATGTTTAATTCCAAAAATGAAACATAACAAAATATATTATTTTGATACATAAAAAGTTAATCAGCTGTTATTAGTGGTTAAAAATCATTAACACATTGGTCAACATCATCAAAATGCTGCTTATTCATGAAATGCTGCTTACTTCATTTTTAACAATACCCTTGAACATTTTTGATATTTAACCATTCAGGCTTTACATTCAACAACAACATTTACATTGTACAATATACTATATCATCAAATATTAATGTTTAAAATCTTGAAAATTTGAAAGTCAAGAGCTTTTAAGTTAATATTCCTATTTTTCTTGTGTTGTTGTTTCGACTTTAGAACTGGATATCAGAGTGCATCACAATTTAGTAAAACTCATTTCTCACTTGTTGCTTGACAAAGGCCAATTAATGGGCAGGTGTCAGGTTAAGGAATAAGAAAACTCTTTAAACCTTAACGACTCAAGAAAACCTTTCAGTACACATCCCTTATATATTTTATGAGTCAGGGGTCTACGCTGATGTACTTTTTGTTTGTTTGTTATTTTTCCCAGGAAGCATATAATAGGCAGTATTTTATTATTATTATTTGCATTCTGTTTTTTCAGATCAACATTAACAGTTATCATTATGTTCTTGGAATACTTATTACTCACATATTAATGCTAGAGCAATGTACCAAAAATGAGGACAATCAAGGATTTGTGGGATAATAGTTAAAATTATGGAAGGAAATATATTTCAACTGCTATTATTTGGAGAAAAATAGAATCTGACAGTAATAAGGACAACACATTTGTTAAATGTTTTAGAAGTATGCATGAGAGATCATTTGTAAGAAGCCAGACAACTTTCTCATTTCATTATATATCTAGCATGAACTTTTTGAGTCTGCATAGTTAGTTTTATAGTTTATAGTTATAGGCAATCCAGTTCAGTGGTTGGAAATAGCAGTTGTGCAATTTATAATAAAGAAGCTTTATGCAAACTTGACAGATAAATATATTTGAATAAAAATATAGAAAGCTTTAACTGCAAACCTGAAGCTACTCATCCAGGTCATGCAGTGAGGACCAGTGAAGCTCAAACAGCCTCCTGGGGTCTGTTCCTTTCTGATCATGTAGCAGAAGTAATTGATTTTTACATAGGAGGTAATTAGAGAAGATACATGCTATGCTGCTAAGCCTTTCCACACCTTTAACCCTTGCTATCTGCATATCACAAGATTCCAATCTAAACACCCATAAAGCTGATTCAGCACCTCAGGGGTCTCTGTTGTGAACACTGGAATTTCACATTTACCTTCTTTTCAAGAAGAATGGCTAGTTTGTAGTATTACACACGCCAGTCCGGCGTTTGCAAGAATTTAGCAGATCCATAGAAAAGACACTTTACAAAATAGATTTTTAATAGATTAATGAATAGATGAATTAACAGAATAACTAATAGAATAAAGAAACAAACATATATTGTGAAATACTCACAATATATGATGAATATTTTATATTTATATTGCTGTGAAATTTCCTTGTTCTTTTACTAACAGTAATGTTATGAAGCTCACTGATTTTAAATCTGGCAGCTCAAAATGTATAAAGTATATTTCTTATGAACTATGCAAAATATTAAACTTTCTATTTCAAATGTGAGTGACATTGTCCAAAACCAAAGCACTGAAGTGATAAAAACGTGTTAATTTAAGTAAAGAAACGGGTTTATTTTTACAATCCAGTGTAGACTACAAACCTAATATTTTTACTTATACCTCAGTGAAATATCTAGCACTTGTTATCCTTGGTCTGGAAACTAATATGTAATCTAGACTTTCAGGCCCTCTCTACTTGTACTGTAGTTGCACAGCGCACGCAGACCTCAGAACAGTCATTTCTCACTGTGATGCTGTATTTGCTGCATTATTTAGACAATGTTTAGGCTGTAAGGTTAATTAGTGGATAATTTTCAGGAGCAAAACTGTCGATGAAAAAACCCATACTGTTTTGGAAATCACTCTTTCCACAGACCAATTATGCAACGCATATACTGTACATTTCCTGACCCAAGTGACCTGAGCAGTATCACTTATTAGTTAGTTGGCAACATCGCCCTGATAATGTACCCATTTCATCTTTAAGAAAATAGGTTCACTTTGTTTCCTTTGTCCTTGTGTAATTATGTTTGCTGAAATTTTATCTGTGGACTTCCTTCATTACTTCTTTATTTACATACAAAGATAATCAATAAAAACAACCTGCACTACTAACAGAACTAAAAAATAAACTTGGGAGTCTAAATGCAGATGTTTACATATTTTATTCAAATTAAGATTTATTTAATTGGGCTAGGCAAAGGTATAACAAATTGCATGACTGAAGTTTCACACAAGGGGAAACAATTGTTTTTAGGGCACCACAACAAATTTAAGTTTTTAAGAGCAAACTGTCCCTTTATCTATTTGGCATTAATTTGTAAAATATTTGTTAGCTATAAATTAGGCTATATTTAATGTAAAAATGAGGGTTTTTTTTAAAAAAAATGGCCAATAATGACAATGGCAACTTAGATGGATCGAAATAATTATTGAAAAGCAGAAAATGAGCAATGACGTGTCATTTTAAACAATGTTTAAATGACTATAGCCTAATTTAATTTTTAATTAAAAAAAAATTGAATTTAAAACTTTTTTTGTCCATTCAGTATCTGGATGGTCACTATCGTTTTTATGTTTAATTAAAACAACAACATGAAGCAAAGACTTACCAATAAAATAAAAAGTTCTAAAGAGCTGTCCTTGCGTCACAACCTTATGCAGCCTTGTTTTATCGGTGTGGATACGTTACTGATATGGTCGCATGTGCCTCCGTGATCCTGTTTTCCTCCAGTGTGAGTTCAGTGACTAGGCTGAGCTGAACAGGAGTGCGCTGTGATGGTGTAGTTGTTATGTTGAGACGCTTATTCCAACTGCCTCTTTATTGCAGCGCAGCCTCCGACACCTAAGCACGTCACACAAGCATGCCCATATACAACACAGCAGGCAAAGAACATTGCTAGTATATGTCGTGAAACACTACCGCACAGTTTCACGTTAGTATCTGGTTGCACCATCGGCATGACTATGTGGAGTGTGCATAACACATTTCATAGATAATTAAGTTAAAAGTGTAGTCAAACTTCCAGTGAACAAAATCTGCCACCTGGTGGCAAACCCTTTTACAAAAGAAACCACAAATGTGGATTTATGAGGAAGGAAAAACTGAAATTTGCATAAAGCTGAATATCTTGGCATAGTATGTCCTCATATTTTATAAGAAATGGTTATATGTCATGGATAGATATATAACAAACTTCCTATTTTCAGGAATAAAGTAGATTAACCACTGTATGAGTATGTAAAAACAATCTGCGGTGTCCTTGTAGAGCTGGAAACACTTTGTTTTTTAAAACAGATTTTCAAAAATTTAGTTGGCTTAATGTAGCCATGGGCATCAATAATGTTTTATTAATTCAGGCTTTCATGTTGTTTGGGGTCCTAGTTGGTGTTGGGTTCAAACAGAAGGAGATGGTTAGAGAAAAATAGAAAGAAGACACTAATGAAAATGTTAAATGGTAAATGGCCTGTATTTGTATAGCGCTTTACTTAGTCCCTAAGGACCCCAAAGCACTTTACACTATATTCAGTCATTCACCCATTCACACACATGAAATTAGAGCTATCTTTCTCTTGTTGTCACTGTCTGTCATCTTGATAATTTCTTTTATTTTTAAGTGCATGTAATGGTCTTATGACACTATACTTACTGTATTTTAACACTTGCGTTGAGTCATAGCCAGGGGGTCTATACAAATGTGTAATTTCATGATTATATGAAACAATACAGGGTGGTTGTTTACGGGGACCAAAACACTGTTGACTCATTGTGGAACTATTTGTGGTTAAAGCTGCTTTTGATTTGTGCAGAATTAAGACTGCATGCAGGTGCCCTGGTGTGCATTCCCAAACACATGTATATTTTCAGGCTGGCTGTAGCTCAAGAGGTAGAGCAAGTCTACTAATTGGAAGGCTGCTGGCTGCTCTAGTCTGCAAAGTATCGGGCAAGAACCATAAGTTGCTCTCCGATGCATCCATTGTAATATGAATGTGTGTGAATGATAGAAAAAGGCTGTCTGTATGAGTGGGTGAATGAGAAATACAAAGTGCTTTGAGTGCTGCAGTAGGGTAGAAAAGTGCTATATCTGTCACAGTTAAACTTCAGGGTTATCAGTCAAGAAGCACTCTGGATTAATTTCACCTGCTTTGGTGCAAATGAAAGTGACAACTGTACTAAGCATTTTGTCCTATTTAGGTAATGTCAGCATTAACTGTGGGGTTTTTCACAGTTAAATGGTCTGTATTTGTATAGCACTTTACTTAGTCCCTAAGGACCCCAAAGCGCTTTACAATAGATCAACAGCTATGAAGTCAGCACCTATTCACACACTGGTGATGGCGAGCTACATTGTAGCCACAGCTGCCCTGGGGTGCACTGACAGAGGCGAGGCTGCCGGACACTGGCGCCACCGGGCCCTCTGACCACCACCAGTAGGCAACATGGGGTTAGTATCTTGCCCAAGGATATTTGACATGCAGCCTGGAATCAAACCACCGACCTTCTGGTTAGTGGCTGACCTGGTCTGCCATCTGAGCTACAGCCAGGTGGCAGAGTAACTTGCTCCAGAGCAGGTTAAGTTTGAGATTTAGAGATCAACAGCTATGAAGTCAGCACCTATTGACCAATCAGTTCCCCAGGGTCACAGCTCCTGGAAGATCCCTCAGACCTCAGTTAACAGATATTAAAAGGGTTTTTCAGTAGTTTCTAATGCTTTTGTGTTTCTGTGATAACCATCAGTAACAAATATAAAATATTTTCCTTGATTTTTTTTTCCCTTTCAGTTGCACACAATGTTATTTTTCTATATGCATGTACTTGGTGACTTTACATCAACTTTGCACATAGTCTAAGCCTACATTTAAATTCTGTTTTTACACTTATTCTTTTCTTGCTCTCAGACTGTTAGACACCAGTTTCTTTACTAACTTCAGATGGGTTAGAGTTTATTAATCTTGTCAAGAAAAACAAAGTTATCCAGCTTATTTTGAACTCACTTTGTAGCAAATGGACAAGGTGCAATGGAGAAACAACAGCAGACAACCCCAAAAAGGGCATGGATTTGCACGTGGAGGCCACAGACCATTGCTCTTTCCTTATTGCTTCTGATCTAAATTGATTATTCTCTAGTTTTACTTTTTGCTAGCGTCTTTGTCCCTAGCATGAGTTGCAACCCCATTCAGGTTGCACAAATGGTCTGTTTCTGTGGTTGCAAGAAAATTTGCTATGTCTCCCAGCACAGATTTAAGTGTAAAGAAGATTCCAGGAAGTAGGCAGTTATGTGAGGAGAGTTAGACAGAGCTCCACAGCAGGACCAGTATCTGCTCCTTTGTGTGAGAAGGAACAGGAGGAACAATACAAGAGCCCTACAAAATGACTTCCACCAGTCTACTCATGTGCCTGTTTCAGACCAAACTGCCAGAAACAGATTTCATGACAGCTGCATGAGGACTCGACATCCTGTAGTGGAAAATTTGCACATTTGTCATTCTTTGTTTAATGTATTTATTTGTTGAATAGGGATAACGTACATTAATAAACATTGCTGTAAATGCACCAGAGTTAGCAACAGGCGAATTTAGTCTCTTGTTAGATCTTAAAAGAAACCTAAAAACAATATACAATATCAACATTTTAAAAACAAAAGGTAGAAAGAAGAGAAAAGGAAAAAAAAAGACATCAGAAAACCCATACTAAATGAAATCAATATGGCACTAGGAGAATAAAATCAAATCAATTTTGACAAAATTATCCTACAACCATCCTTTTAACTGACATTTGAAAATAGGAACTGTACTAACGACAAAATGCTTAGTACAGTTGTCACTTTCATACAGTGGTGTTTCGTCAGGACAAGCAAGGCTTTGTCAAATCTAGAAGTAGACATAAATTAAAATGTACCAAACAGACGTCATCTCTCTCCTTTCATCTCAGACAGCGCTGTCATAAAGCTCCTCACCTGTCAATTAATATGTGAACTAAGCCTTTACATTACTGCCATCTTGTGGCCACTGTCGCTGAAAGCGGTGCCTATTTCAGTCTCATAGATGACGGGGCGTACATCTCCCATCAAGACTGATTGGAGCAGGGCAAGCGAGAGAGCCCAGCAGCTTGCTTCTGGTGGTTTGCGCATGCACATTGTGAATAACCCGCTGGTCTGTGACTGGAAACATTTGCTTTATAGCATAAGCTTCATTTAATGTATAACTTTTTGACATAGATTCTTAGTTTCAAATAAAACAAAATAATTGCGATGGCACATACTGCTCCAATAAGCTGAGAGGGTATTTGGGAACTCAGTGAAGATCTAATATGTAGAATTGAAGATTTAAACAAGTATTATCATGTATTAATAATCTGGTCATCTGTCAGAGATCATAAATCAGCAGTGCGATGTAAGAAGAAAATGGACAGATTATACAGATGTGCACTACTGCTTCAATTCAGTTCAATTCAGTTTTATTTATACAGTGCCAAATCACAACAACAGTCGCAGAAACAGAAAAACTGCCTTTTAACAGGAAGAAACCTCCGGCAGAACCAGGCTCGGGGAGGGGTGGGGCCATCTGCTGCGACCGGTTGGGTGAGGGGAGGAAGACAGGACAAAAAACATGCTGTGGAAGAGAGCCAGAAATTAATAACAAGTATGATTCAATGCAGAGAGGTCTATTAATACATAGTGAGCGAGAAAGATGACTGAAGAAGAAATACTCAGTGCATCATGGGAATCCCCCAGCAGCCTACACCTACTGCAGCATAACTAAAGGGAGGATTCAGGGTCACCTGATCCAGCCCTAAGTATATGCTTTAGCAAAAAGGAAAGTTTTAAGTCTAATCTTAAAAGTAGAGATAGTGTCTGTCTCCTGAATCCAAACTGGAAGCTGGTTCCACAGAAGAGGGGCCTGAAAACTGAAGGCTCTCCCTCCCATTCTACTTTTAAATACTCTAGGAAC
>VUQG01008218.1:5359-22945 GCA_015106755.1 Etia nguti | reverse complement strand
CCCAAGTAACATCTGTGCTGGCCTTTACGAGAAAACTCATCCATCCACTTTGTGGTCTCTTTCTCACACACACACCATGCACTGCACGCATGCAACTCAAGCACACACCTGTATGTGATTATCCATGGGACTGGTTATGTTGCTGTCCTTTAAATACACAATCAAGGCAACATGAGGTTTTCAGTAGACCTAATATTTCTTTTCAGTGTTGCAAAAAAAAAAACAACAAAAAAACCCCCGAAATTGTTTACTTGCCCAAAGGAAATGACCATCCACGCTCAGGGTTGCTTTGTTAAAGACACATGCACTTAGATGGGTAAAGGCAGAAAGTATAAACCCAGCTCTAGATTTTTTGCAGCGTGAGCGCTCAGTCAGTGTGGGCACACCAACCTCATTGTGACAAAACCAGTTTCATGACACGGATTCAGTGCAAAGCTCCTACAATAACACCTGGGGAAAGTTGGTGCACGTATTCGCATGGAAGTGATCGTATCACCGCTCTACGCCAAACATCAAACGTTCTTTGGTCTGTTGCCTTTTTAGAAGTAGGACAAAGGGAATTGAGGAAATGCGACGTTAAGGTTGTACGGTATGGTGCAAGAAAGAAAAAAAGGGCTATATTTAGAGTGGAACTCCATTTTCCTAACCCCAAAGCGTATACCCTCCTCACCACCTACTCTTTCCTGGGCCCTTTCTTCTTCTTCTAGTCACAGGCTCTAAGGCTTTGTAAATGGGTTACCCCATGCAGCCACCCACGCATCAGGTACAGTATCAAAACCTGGGGCATCCTGTTATGACTTCTGGTTTCCTGTTTCCTGTAAAAAATACAGCCCCCCCTCTCCTAACACACACACAAACACAGTCTTTCATGCAGCAAACAGAGCAAAACTCTGATCAGCTGCTAACACACCATTTCAAATAGATTAGCTTGAGCTCTTGTACTTGTAATCCCGTTTCAAGAATTTGGGAAAGTATTTTAAGAAAAACAAAAAAAACCAAACATCACACTGCTGATTAGATTCACTGACAGAAGATTCATCCAGATTTTTAGTGGGATTTTTTTTTTTTGTGACAGCATCATAGCTGTAGCCGACTGAAATATATTAAGCGGTAGTATTTTGATGAAGTCCTTACACCATTTGAGCAGCTGTCTTACACTATTATTCTCTTCTAATTTGTTTTTATTTCACGTATACATCCTCTCATTTCAAATGCCACACAGAGGAAGACATACAAGTGTCAGGGGACCACTGAAACAGCAATAACAGCAGTGTGTGTGTGTGCTCGTGTGTGAACTGCAGGTCCCCATTTGCCAAAATAACACTGTTTGTGACACACACCATGCTGGCAGTGCACATCCCCCACCAAGATACCTGAGCATCTCTCAACAGGGGTCAGCCCCATCACTCTTAATGAGCAGAAATCATTCTACCTTCCCGCGGTGGCTCAGGCCTGCCATGCTGACTGCTCACTGACGGCGTGAATGGTTAATTGTCGTTGGCACACGCTCCCCATCCAATATTTCTGAGATGTTTGCTGGTGCTGAAACTGATTTTTAGCGCCAGCGTTTCTAGCGAAAGGTATTTTTCATGTTTTCAACTGCGATGGCCTTTTTAGTATCTGACGCAAGTTTAAAAAAAGCTGCAATGTTTGGTAAAAGCCTTCATGCTGCACTCACTCGTTTCCTTATTTTTGTAAGAAAGAGAGCACAATGTCATCCTGTTCTTTTTACTAATTTTTAGCTCATCATCCCCTCCCCCTTTCTTGCAGATTGGAATTCATTAGCAATCAAAGAGCCACTGACAAACGCCCAATCTTAATTACCCTCTCATTTGCATATTTGCATATTAATGACTGCAGACTTTGCTGTTTTTATGCTGCATTAGTCCCCCTCCCGTCAGCACTTAGCCAACCCACATACTGCAACACCATATTGTTCTCACACCTCCGTGTCTTACATTTTAATTCTGCAAGTTGACACCCATTTAAGAGGTGTTTAATCAACACTAGATAGTTTTTCATTGTCCGTGCAAAATCAGAGGGAATACTTTATTTTTTAGTATTTGTTCAGGAGGTCCTCAGTGCTATGCACCCAATATGCTTCCCCCTTCTGGTGAAACAAGTGTAAGACAGATGTGATATTTGGGTAAATGAAGCCATCATGCTTGGAAGTCACAGTGCATACCATTTACTCATCTACTCAGCATTGTGATTTATCAAGTTTCTGAAGACTTTATCCCAATCTATGTTTTTAAACTGGTGGAGACAGGACACAAAGTCAAAATGCCCTAACGCAGGATGCACATGGCCAATCCACATCCTGTTGTTTACATTAGAGGGTATACAAAAAAAGAAGAAAAAAAAAAGAAGCTGACAATGTCCATTGAGCCATGAATGAGTTCATTCAAGGGATAAAAGCAGCCTTCTTAAAAGCAGTATCTGCCCAGGGCCTAATTTCTAGGATTTGCAAAAGAAGCTTTTTACTAAACATACCAAACCTGCAGAGGAAAAACGCAGAGATGTTTAAACTTAAAAAACAAACAAACAAACAAACAAAAAACCCATAACCATATAACACAGAGGGAACAGAGTATTTTTAACGTTTGTAAAAAAACAATTTTTTATTATTTTTGGCTTTGACAAGAGGTTCATGCTGTAAAGCATAAAACATTGTGCTTCACCTCAAGACATCTCAACATTTGTAGAAATCTGCCATGTTAAGAAAAGCAAGAAACTTCAGAAACATCTCTTTGTAACCCAGACGCACACAACCTGTTCAGTAAAATAAGCTCATCCTTACATTTCTCAGTGTATTTGCATAACAGACATAAAAAGAAACTCATAAGTATATTTTTCTGTAGACAAACAAAGCCTAACCATGATTGTAATAACTGGGATTGGCATACTTGTACTGGAATGCTGTTTTCAAACATGCACTGCAGCCCTTAATTGGACATTACCCAGTGGAGCCGCATGTAAGGAGGACCACACAGGGTAACTGGGTGAGTATCCAGACCGGATTCTTTCAACATTTTCCAGTGCATGTGTGAAAACAGCGGAAGCCTCAGAGCACTTCAGAAAATTTCAGACAAGTAAACTGGAAACTGCATTGGATTTAGGGGGGCTGGGGATGAAATTACAAATATTGGTTATTTCTTTTTTTTCTGTTTTATGAACCTTTCCAAATAAGTCTTTTACAGTTTTATACAGTATGTGTACAATCTGCTGGATGTCAGAAAGCTACTGGGGGTAAAAAAAACAAAATAAAAAAATAATAGTGCCGCAGTGGCCCAGATATGTGGCTTAATGGCTCAAAATCCTGAACCGAATAAATCTCTAATAATCTATGCTGTCAACATTTCCAACAATCATTTGTGTGTTGTTTAAGTATCTATCCTGGGATGTGAATTACAGGATAAAATATCAAGAGATGCTGATTTGAAGATGAAGCTTTTACGGATCCAACTGAGGGAGGATGTGTCACACAAGGTGTATACAGTATATCTGAATGTACAGTTTAGGCAGCAGCTTCTTCGTGTTTTTACATAATGTCTGAGTGAATATACGTAGCTCAATCTGCAGTGCGTGTGGGAGTGCTGGGTTGGTTCAGTCCCATCGTTTTACAAAGCCACCCAGCGAAATCCACCTCCTCTACTTCAGACCGCTTGATAAACGCGTGGTTCTGAAAAAGCACAAATATAAACAGACTAACTCAGCTGACTAAATATATAGTTGCTATCAAGTTACACTGCACTGCCAGTTTAGCTGAGAAGTTTATACTATTAAAAAAAATGATATAGTGATCTAGGCCTGTCACATATTTTAGTTCGTGATAATCTCTTTAAAAAATTTTTTTAAAAGATAGTTTGACTTTAAGTTCCCCCTGACACTTACCATTAACATTTTTAAGTCAGCCCTATCTGCTGGATTTTTGATGAGACTGGAAACAAAAGAAGATCAAGATCAGCCATCAAGTTAGTGACATAACATTGGATTACATGTTTACTATTACTTGTCATGCTACTTGACACTTAAGATGTGTAAGTGAGGAAAGGTGAGCAATATCTTGACTTTTAAAATGTCTCACCACTTGGTCACAAAATCCTGAAAATCAGGGGTGAATACTCCATGGGGTAGTTTAGGTGGTGGCTGAAAGTTAAAAGAAAATGTTGTATTGTAAACAGCAGAAAGCGACTCCTTCGTGATTTTACGTGGTTGACAATAAATGCTGCTTTGGATAACTTCTTGTAATATTACCTCATTGACGATGTAATCTAGTAGTTCAAAGATGGCCATTACTGGACCGTGGCCTGGGGAAGGAGCCACGATGAAGTCAGTTTAACAAAACAAGTGAGAACTCAGTCAGGAAAAAACCTTCAATTAAAAACATGGCAAACATTCCCTTGGGGCATCGAGCAATCACGGAGCAGACAGGTTCATAAATCAGAGTGTCTAATTCACTGATATCAGCAGGTTACGTGATTTTTCATGTGGAAACCTGGAGCAGTGCGCATGCAAAGTTTGCCTACTGCAGTTTCAGCCAGCCACCTGAAACACACAGATGATTGTGTAGCTTACCACTGACAGGTCTACCCGGAGGTCTGGGTCTAGGGGATGTGCTGTGGGTCTCTCCTTGTGTATCATCCAAGATCGGTCGTCCAAATATGGCCTCCAGCTCTTTAGCATCTGGAGGGGGGATGGGAAAGCGTCCAACTGACAGCTCTACAAGGGACAAGCCCATACTCCACACATCAGACTGCACAGAGTAATGAGTCCCCTGCAATCTCTCAGGCTAGACATCAAACATAAACAACACAAAAAACAATCATCAGTTCTTTATTATAGTAATATGGAACTGCTGAATACTGTTCAAAAGGATGAAGCATTAATCTCAAGTTAAATATGTATCAGTGGATAAGTGTCTTCATCAAAATTAGGAGAAAAGAATCCTTTTATTTAAGTTACTGACCAAAAATGAGTTAAAAAGATACTCACATAAAATGAACATTGATGTGAAACAAAATTGTACACTGGTTTCATAAACAGACTCAAACATACCGACATGTAGGACCTTGTCCCAACAAAGGAATTGGCCATAGAGTCTATGAGCTGCCCGCTCACACCAAAGTCACACAGCTTGATCTCACCACGTGAG
This sequence comes from Etia nguti, assembly GCA_015106755.1. NCBI lineage: Eukaryota > Metazoa > Chordata > Actinopteri > Cichliformes > Cichlidae > Etia > Etia nguti. The sequence continues at coordinate 17,790 of VUQG01008218.1, read as the reverse complement.
TTTACCAGGATGTTTGAGGGCTTCACATCTGAGAATAAAAAGGACATTTTATTACTTATAAAATTATATGAAAAAGTTATCCAACTTAATCGCTATACAATGGGTGTCAAACATGGAGCCTGAGGCCCAGAATCAGCCCACCAAAGGATCCACTAAGATCCTCTGGATGGCTTTGTAAAGTGTCTAAGTTGTAGTAAACTTCAACAAGCCGCACTGCTTTTCTGGGAAAAGTGATGAAAGCGTTAATACCCAAGTGAATCTGTATGGAAAATATTACTAGCCCAACAACTTGTTTCAGTCAAAAAGAGCAAAACACTATAGTTTAGTTCCAAAAAATTTATATAGCAAGTTTAATCCAGAGTAATGAACAGCGTCTAGGAGGAGTTGGGAACAAACATACACGCACACAACGATTGTTTATAGTAAGATGTTATTATGCAGTTCTTTTACTGATCTGGCCCACTTGAGATCAAACTAGGCTGTAAACAGAAACCGCTCCACATCATACTTGCAGATGAAACTCATTTATTCAAGATACAATCATAAACTTAATGAAAATGCTGATACCTCTATGCATGATTTGATGTTTTTCTCTTAGGTAGGCAAGGCCTCTCAAAACCTGTTTCAAAATGGAGAAAAATTAAAGAAGTCAATGACTCTAAACAGGCCTGATGCTACAGAAACAATATGACAGAACTCATCCTGAACTAAGAGTGACAAGTGTTTAGATGCACTTGCGCAAAGCAAGTTTGGTTATTTTGATCCTAATCTCAATACAAATCATAACATAACTACGACAGAACTTGATTGTTTGTTGGTTTGTTTTTTTTAAACGCCTCAATGAATTAAATTAAAACACTGCATTGTTTCATTAACGTCTACCACTTACTACCACATTAGGACATGAGAGCAAAAAATAATATACTTACAGCAATGCTGACTTTGCCCAGAATCTCTTCAGGAATCCGCTTTGCTTCTTTCATCACCTGGTCCAGAGAGCCACCATCCTGCACCAGAGAGATTACATTAACTTGTGAAAATAACAGAAGGCAGCCTTAATACTGAGTATTCAGATAGTAAATGAAAATGCCAACAGATTGACTCTTAAAAACAGTTACGCAAAAGTAATAACAGACCTGCGTCTGTTAGGGGCTGATGATGAAAGTGAGGTGGAATTCAATTAAAGATTGAACTGAGATGTTCATGGAGAGCGGCAAAAATTGCCAGGATTAGGAACAAGTATATCAGATGGAGAGTGTGCATATCTTGGACAAGGAAGAAAGCACTGTCAGGTGTGAGAAAAGAAGAACTCAAAGTGACTAATGTAGCCAGTGACTGGCTACATTATTCTATCCATTTTGTGTACACTGTAAAGAATTAAAGCATTTTGTGTACCTCATTAACCCACTTCCAACAAACTACTGCTGCATATGCACACACGCACGCACGCACACCAGATTAACTAATTTACAAAGACATTGGGCAAAATGGATTTTAGAAAACATCATTTGATTGTTTGGGTAAAAAACACTTTTTAATCCAGTTCTCGTCTCTGTAAAGCTTCAGCATGCTAACAACAGATAAGAGAAAAGATGATATCTTTGTCGGGATCAAAACACAATATACTGCAATACAATTTTTGAACTCTTACCATGTGTTCCATGCAGATGCTGATTTCTCCATCGCTGTAAAAAGCTCCGTAGAAACCCACAATGTAGGGAGAATTACACTCGTGTAGTACCTGAAGCTCTCTGATGATCTGGTTTCTTATTGCAGGTTTTATTTCTAAATGTATGAGCTAAACACAGAAGAAAGCTGTTATATTAAATGAACCCTTAGACCAGGAAGAACAACTCAACCATTTTATCACCAGATTGAGTATAACAGACCCAACAATTTTTGTTTTATAGTTGCAAAATCTCACTTTTCTGGCCATGATTATGCCTGAAGGCCTGTGGCACTCCTTGTTGACCACTCCTCCGTTGCCTGCACCCAGCTCGCAGATACGATGGAAGTCATCATCTTTCAGCTCGCCAACCTTGGCCTTCTGGGTAAGGAAAGCTTCTAATCTTTTCTTTTGTTGTTCATCCAGGTCCAGCTCCTCCAGTATTTTCTTCAGCGCTTCTAAATTGGCCCTGATAAAATTAAGACACAGTTTAGAATAACACATCTTTTCAAACAACTGGAATATTTTAAAACAGCAGGTCAACTTACTCAGATGTAATCTCTGTATTGGTGAAAGTGGATAATCCATCACTAGCAGGAGCAATGTTTAAGGGCACTGGTCTCTTTTTAGGAGCCATGTTTACTTGAGGGTAAAATATGAACTTGGACTGAGTGACACTTTCCTCTACAGATGATATGATCCTGTAATCTATGTGACTTAGAAATTGCTGACAAGGTAAGGGACCTGTGATTAGCACGTGCAACTTTGGGAGGTTAGATAATAGGTAAACACTGTCTTGTAGACTAGATGCTATCTGTAATAACTTGACGTTTTCTGTCAGTTTAGCTGTTACCAGGTAGGACAGTTAACCTGGCTAAATTTACTTAATTTGCGTCTTCAAATCAACGCCGGCTTCACCTCTGACTCAGCTTAAATCTAATTTACTACAAGAAGAGCGACACATCAAATTATGAATACAAACACGGTAATAAAACACCAGTCTTAGCTAGCTAGGTTAGTGTTAGATGAGTAGAGGTAACAGTAACTTGTTCAAACCGGTTAGCACGACAACTAGCATAATGGTCACCGCACTTGCACCAAAATGTAAACGTCCAATTAATCGCAGATTAACTAGCTACAACGTAAAGGCAAACAGAATATTTTCAAAGCTAAAGCCATAACGATTAGCACATACACGTTAGCTAGCTAGCTAACTTAATCTGCTAGCTGTTGCGTGCCAGCCGCACATTTAACGCGAGTCGAAAGCAAGCGGCTATTTGTTCACTTTTCTTCCAGTGACTCCCCCCTTTGTTTAAGTTACAAACATCAGCTTAACTGGCTGTTTTATCCCAATGTCTTCGTTCAGCGGGGAAGGTGTGTTATTGCCGTAGACACTGGGCTCTAGTGCCCTCAGCAGGGATAATCACGGGGGCGCGGTGTAGTCAAGACTGTGCCTTAAGTACTCCGGAGAACCAATCTCGCGATATTTTAGACAGCTGCGCGAGCAGCAATAATAGTAATATAAATGCTAACATGTAGGTACTTACCAATGACTGTAGAAGATTCAAAAGCATACATAAACAGATGGCCGAATGAACTGAAACTCTTAACTAAAAAAGGAAAAATAAAACCAGAACCCGTAAATTAGTCACGTTATTTGATCATTTAAAATTAATTCGATTTAAAAAAAAAAAAAAACTTATTTTATTTTATCGCTCTAATTATGTATTTACATTACATTTTTTAAAACGTGCAACCTTTTGTACAAAGGACTTTTGTGAATACATGCTGTAAGGGCCTTTTTTGCTTTGTAAAATGGAGATAAATAAGTTTTAAAAAATGTTGTAAAATAATAATAAAAAACTCCCAAAAGATTCAAAGTTACTTCTGTTTGTTAACCTGCCTTCGAAGACATAGCCCTATTTCTTTGAAGGCAGCAATAACACTTTTCTTTTTTTTTTTAGAACATTATCTGGAATGCAGGCTTTTCAAATAAATAAATAATCATGAAGCTGATGGTACAGCTTGAAAGTCTTTAGGATCTGTAGCTTTGAAAAGCTGCCTGTTTTGATTGGCTTACAGTTGATCCATGGATAACCTGAAGCACAAAATGGAGGTCTGAGGCTTTCTATTGTGACTGCTCTTCTTCCTCGGATTACCCATGTACATTACTGTGCTAAGGTCTCAAGCCAGCCTTCATTTCTTTATTTTATGCTTCCACGCTGCCAGACTTTCCTGTATTTATTATTTTTTTAAGTTATCATGGGCAATAATTCTCCAGACTATCTAAAGACCCTCTTTTTTTTTCTTTGGACATCGGTTGATTTTTCATTCAGGTTTGGCCAAGTTGTTGTACCTGACCATTTTCAGAAAAATATGTATCTGTTTATTGGTATTAAGCCATTTAACACTGACCTATGAATCATGGAAGCAAAAAGGCACCTTGAAATCAGTGTTGTGTCTACACATAACAGACAACCTAGAAAAGAATCATTTTGTAAGAGCTATTAGCTCAAACACAGCATGTCAGCATGGTGTGCAGTGTGTTCTTTAAAAAAAACTGAGGAAACAAAAGAAGTGTCAGATGAACACAATCTGAAAATCATGTCTTTAGTGGAACACTGTCTGTGATGGGTTTGCCTCCTCAGAACCTGGACCTCAGCATTGTGAACAGAACAAAAGACAGCCAGCAAACAAAAAAGAAGAGCTTGAATCTTGTTCAAGAAGCCTGGAGAACTATCCCTAAGAAAGCTTAAAGGAGTTCAGGACAATTGAAAAATAAGGGTGGTAATACCCAATATCAACTTTCAGGCTCTTTAGAATTGTGCAAACTATTTTTGTATTTCCATGTATTTTTGCACGTTTCAATAAATCTGATTTTCCTAGCAAAATATAATCAAATGAGCGGTGGCTTGAGACTAGATGTTTTGCTATTTAGCTATTTAATCAGCAATAACTGGATGGACAAGAAGACTAATCAAATTAGGAAAATTTAAAGCTCAAAACCATTTACACAGTTTATTTTTTGTCTACCTCACTGTGAGATGCAGTTTATTTTCATAAATGTTGTGAATATGGGGTGCCAGTTTAGCTCAGTTGGATAGCAGGTAACCATATGCCACATGGTTGAAAGCAGCTGGCCCGGCTTCGAATCTGTGGCCATTTGCTGCATGTCTCCCCCTCTCCGTTTTCCTGTCAGTCTTCACTGTGTCTGACTAATAATATATATATATATATATATATAAATGTTGTGAATACAACTGTGCATAAAAATACATTCTGAAAAACAAACAATCATGTAGGCTAAAAAAACAAAAGCACCATTTAAGACTCTGGATGGGGAAAGTGTAAACCCAGGAATTTTAAATATATCACTAATTCTGCCTGACAAGAACAAAGAAACTCAGTGAACTTTAACCTCTCACAGACACATCTTAAACCTAACAATACTGTTCATCTTCAGATGCCTGTGGTCCCACCACACTTGCTGTGTGATTTCCTTTCAGCAGATGGCACTCTAGTTCACTTCTTTGAAGCCTTCAGTTGCATCAGGTTGGGTTGAAAGCGTTTCCTTTGAACAGCAGGAGAAGCTTAAAGATATAAAGAGAAATGAAGGCAGAACAAACAGGTAAATAAGAATGGTTAAAATACACTAAAAAAATGCTGTGATTCAGTTGGCTCTAAAGCATTTTTGCTCCTTTTTATTAAAAGGTTTCTGATTCAAGCCAGTGTGTTTGTATATACTGCATAATACAAACACATTAGTAACAGGTTTATTATCAAAAGCCGCCATCTTAATTTCAGGTCATGGTTATACTCACATCCACACACATTACGCCATTAAAAAAAGGAAATCTTAACTAGGTACATCCATCAACAACATACCGTCTGATGCGTTTGGTCTGGGTGATAAGGTCAGGGAGTTTGCTGTTTCTGGTGTCTGGCAACAACATGCTAACGGCAGCAGCCGTGATACTGGCTGTGCCAAAAATGATGTAGGGAAGGATCTTGCTGTAAAGACCTGCAAGAAAAATAAAAGGCATTTAAAATGGAACTATGAGAGATCTTTTCACTGTTAAAAGGATTTCCACATCATGAAAAGGTGCACAATACACAGGCATTAAGAATTATATTATAAAATTTACAAAATTTACAAATACATTTAAAACCAGACCAATAAAGCAATATACTGGCAACAAGAAAACAAAAAGGAAAAAGGGAAAAATAGTGTTTGCACATTCTTTTGTACACAGTAATGGAAGGAGGTCAGGTTAGCAAGATGTATTTCAAAATTAAAAAGATATACAGAGTTCAGAGAAGATGAGAAAACCATCAGGAAAATGAATATACAAAAATGTAACCAACTAACAATAATTTCAAGGGAGGCCTGGAAAACACAGGCTTCCTTAATAAAACCACTTATAAGAAGTTGTCTGTTTTGTAACCAGGACTGTATGCTGCATAAAATTTTTGATATAAATCCTAAAGTCATACATGATAACTCTAGGTCACAGTAGAAATGAGGATGAGGCCTCTGATAATAACTGCATGGATAGTGTCATTTATTAAACCATCAATCCTGAAGTGGACTTTGTCATTTGAAAGTGGTCTCTGTTGATTTTACACATTAAGGTCAGTTCTGTTGTCACGGGTTCCTTCACTCAGGCTCATGACCTGCAAACCTATTACAGTAATCATGATCAAACCAGTATGCAATGTTGGGCTGTCCAATCAAAGTCCATCCATCCAGTTTCTTCTGCTTATCCATTTTAGGGTCGCTGGGAGGCTGAATTATCATTGGGTGAGACAGACAACCATAGATGCATCACATCTACAGTTAACCTAACCCCACACATGTCTATAGACTGTGGGAGGGACCCTGACTACCCACACACGAGGAACCATAAAACAAAAAGAAAGAACACTTACCCACGTAAAGTAAATAAGGACATATGATGGCTCCTATTCGTGCAGCTGTGGCGCAGATCCCCAAGCCCATGTTCCTGACCACAGTGGGCATTAGCTCGGTGAAAAACACGTAGATAAAGCAGTAAGCAGCAGATACACCGATCTTTCCCACCAAAGCCAACACCTGGAACATGACGGGCATGTCTGGAAAGAAAAAGGCATTGATTAGAAAAAGTTTAAACAATGTGCTTATGTATTGAGTCTTCTAGTTAATTCCAGGCACTGCTGATATTGTACACCTACCTTCAGGAACCAGCTTTATAACCAAAAGCATGATACCGCAGAACATCAGCGTGGTGAAGAGTAAAGTGGGCCGTGGAGCCCTATCAATCAGAAGCCAGGTGGCTACATACACTACAATGTCAATGGCTGCAGAAATGAAGCAGTTGAGGTAGACGTTTCCATGCAGGTTGCTGCTATTTAGAGAGAGCCCATAGTAGACCATGGCCACAGAGATCCTGCAAAAAAAGCAAAATCAAGACTCAGCAATACAAGATTTTTTTTTTTTACATTACACAGCACAATTATTGCTACTGCAACATGCAACACAATATCTGGCATTACTGTATGTTTCTGGAAGGTCCATTACCATATGAAAACACCTAAAATTGTTATGTTCCTTATGTTATGGGTGCGCATCAAGTCCATGTAAGTGTATGTCTGCTCTTCTTCATCTTTATTCTGCTGAATTAGACACAGAAAGAAACAGAACATTACAGAGCAAAGTCGTCTGGCCACACTGAATATATAATAATTTCAGATTGCATGGTGGAAAAGTATCGTGTGATTACTATAATTTAAGCCATATTTTATACTGGCACACAATGGCTTTCGTAGCACAAGGAAATTTAAAAAATGGTACCATGAGCTCCAAGCAATCCCCAGCTCTGAATATGACCTCAGGGGCGGGGACTCTGTTCCACTGGGCAGCCTTACGTATGACAAGCTCAGCCTCCTCCACTCGACCTTTCTGCAAAAGCCAACGAGGTGACTCAGGAATCAAGCTGCACACACAAGAGCAGTGAAAAGCGTATGGCAAAACTTGCACCTCAAAACAGGATTTTTCTAGATTCAGTGAAAACACGTGTTATCTATCACAACTATCACCCAAATGTCGTCCAGGCTGACTGACAACAGTGTTATCTTGTCTGAACTGATCCTGAGTGAACTTTGCTTTTGAGAAATTAGTTTCATGTGCTTGTAAAAAGATAGTGAGGCTGGACTTTGTTTTATGTGTGTGCCATTATGGTTTCTAAAAGAAAACAAAGGACTTAATGCATCACTCAGCAAAACCATCAGTGGATTTGACCGCATAACAGTTTTCAATAACACCTATATACCAATTTGATGTACTGTGTGATACCAGACATAACTAAATTTACATGTCAGAATATATATGAAGAACAATTTTGAGGTTCATTAATTCTGTTTTATTTCATTATTCCTGTTTATTTAGATCCTGCAGTGGGTTGAGTGCTTTCTTGTTCTCTCTCTCTCTCTGTCTGTGTAGTGGACACTCCTCTAGTAAATATACAATCGTGTGAAAAAGACATTTTTCAATAGTTTTCACTCTAAGCAGTCCTTTGGAAAACTAAGTACACCCTGTGATTCAGTAGCCTGTACAACCACCTTTAGCAGCAATAACATGAAGTAAAAGCTTTCTGCGTGACTTTATGAGTCTCTTGTATCGCTGTGAAGGAACTTTGGCCCACTCTTCTTTAAAATGTTGCTTCAGTGCATTGTAGTTTGTGGTCATTAATTTATTTGCTCTTTTAAGGTTTTGCCACAGCATTTCAGTCAGGGTGAGATCTGGACCTTGACTGGGTCATTGCAACACCTTGACTCTTTTGTTTTTCAGCCATTCTGTTGCAGATTTGCTGCTGTGCCTTTGATCATTGTCCTATGGCATGACACAATTTGGATGAAGCTTTATCTGTCAGACAGATGGCCTCACATCTGACTTAAGAATACTTTGGTATACAGAGGAGTTCATGGTCGGCCTAATGACTGCAAGGTGCCCAAGTCCTGTGGCTGCAAAACAAACCCAAATCATCACCCCTCCACCACCATGCAGAGTTACAGAGTTACTTTCACAGTCTACATATAATTGAATCCAAATAGTACATAGTTTTTATGCCTGCTGTAACACATCTGTTGGTCTCCACTCACTGATCAAGTATTTCTATAATGTATGTAAATATGTTTTATACTTTTCATAACAACTGTATGAAAAGGAAAGTTGCTGTTATGAGACATCCACATGCAGCATCACGTGGAAATTGAGTTTCACAGATCAAGTAACTGTAGACTCAATTTTCCAGTTTTGTATAGCAGGAACTTTGCTCCTTATTGACAAGGCTGGGCATGTCATGAAATTCTTCTCTGAACACCATAAATATAAACAGCAGTTATGTGAGTTAACTATGTCATTGTATAAGCTCCAGCTAATCTGGTCATTTTCATCAGACCACAATATTATATATGTTCTATTAGAGTTTACTCAAGAGACTCATATGTTTAAAAACAGACAAAAAGTTTTAGAAGTAATAAAACCATTACAATAATGTCATGGTAAAGTCTTTCCCCATTCAGGTGTTTGACATAACCTTTAACTGAATGCTAAAACCTGAATACTGACATGTTTCTCTAAAATTGCACTGCTAATATCTGATTAATGCACAAAAATGCAGGGGTGCACAAATTCCTAATAAAGTTCTCTGTGCACTGGTTGGTATACATCAATCATTATCCATTAGATTTACCACCACGTTGGAATAAATAGGAAGCCTGGGAGGGCAGCAGCAACCAGCAGCATCCTCCAGCCACGTATGAAGTAAGCAAAGAGGGGCAATAAGGCATAACCAAAGCCAAACCCAAGACTGTGTCCCAGCAGAATGTAGGTCACCCTGGCAGACTTACTCAGCATTTCAGAACCTGGACAAGACAAAGATCAAGGATTGGGCTTTAATGAAAGGAAACAGGGTTGGTTTTCTTAGACAATGGCTTAAAGGAGTATTTTACTTTAGCCTACAGTCTCAGAGATGAAAAGTAAGTTACAAAAAGCCAAAACGCCTTTCTTTCAAGGAGCACAGCCTTAGATTAAAGGGATGCTCCCTCAGCACTTGAGACACTTTATCTGATTTCATGCACATACCTCTGGAGCTGAAAAATAAAGCTTTGTTTAGACAAACAGGAGTCAGCAATCATAGTCAGAAGAGATTAAATAATATGATAAATTATGGTTAGGATCACCACAGATGCTGATTAGATCTCTCAGGGTTAAAGAAACTTTTATGTAGACTTGAATTCCGCTCGTTCACACGAAAGCTTCTTTTGGCTGACCTTTTATTTATAAATTGTCACCACAGTGCAAGGATCAACGTGTTCGATTTGGCACCGATTTTTTTTTTACGCTGGATGATGTAACCCTACTAGAAACTTGTGTCTCCTCTGGTGTGTGTTAGGCAAATGTGCTATGTTTAGCATAAAGACATGAAACTGATAAATGCTTCTTTAAACTGCCTCAACACAGTACAACCAGGTTTTTAAGACCCAAAGTGAATTGGTACAGCACAGCGTTTCAATTAGTTTTGAACCACCGTCACACTGAGGAACAGAAGCATGGCTCTGTGCTACACTTTGTTTCAGCGCTGGAGAATACATGCAGAGACTTGTTGAAGCGTGATAGGAGCAAATGGACTGTCTTACCGAGTACGAGTGATGCAATGAAATTGGATATTTGGCCAAGTCCTCTTAGACAGTTGAGGATAGTGAACATGACCCAGCTGACGGAGGTGACCTGGATCAAGGCGGTGACTGTTTGAAGGATCATTGTGAAAAAAAATACTGGCTTTCTACCAAATCTGTAAGACAGGTATGCAGAAATAGGGAATACAGAGATTTAAAGATGTAATGTAATGAAAACATTACAGCATCACAGTGAGTTTGGGCTGGTTATCAGTTTTTCTTCTCTCTACTTTTTTGATTCTCTCAGATGGCACGGGTTTTATTTTTTATTTTTCTGTTAGCACCACCGTTAGTTAAGACTCAGCACAGATAAACTAAATATGCACATTCAAAGTTAGACCCAAAACAATGAGCTGATCAAAAGTAACTTTAAAAATACTTTTAAAATGTAGGTACCGTTCCAAACTAACATCTGAAAAATTGTTTGGTTTCAGCTCATCAAGTAATACATATGTAAACATTTTACAAAAATATTTACCCCCCCACCAAATACCAGTAACTAAGAGTGAAAGAGACAATCCTTGCTTGTTATGAACTATATAAAAAAAAAAAGATTCCCTTCTACCACAGTGGTGTGTACACTACTAGATGTTGCTCTGTTTCCCACTAGCTGGATATTTAGACTGAATATCTGCTTCCCGATCTTTTATCTGTTTACCAAACTTGCTGAGACAAGCAGATCATAGAGTCCAAACTGGAAACAAACACAAGCCTCAGATAACATAAAAACAGTTCTGCATGTTTCAACCTCAAACCTGCAGAGTTCTAAATATACTCCTGATAGTTTTCAGCCAGGAAATACATATTCACACAAAAGAGCATGCACATTTAATACACAGACCTAAATTTAGGAGCCTCTTTGAGCCACATTCCTGCATCTTTCAGACTGCAGTGTTAAATATTTTCACATGACTTATCTGGACAACTCTGTTCTGAAAACAATTTAACCCCCCCCCCCCAAAAAAAAAAAAAAACTTTAACGCAACTAGTTTTATTTGCAAGGCACTTTAACACTTTAACATAAGCTTTTTATGACTTTTTCAATTCACCCAGGTATGTAAGAATCTTTTTTAACCTTTCCTCGTGTATCAGAGACTGAAGAAAAAAAAAAGACAAAGGCTACTTGTTAAAGCCACGATTTCTTTCAGCCTCCTTTTCTTATCTTAACGTTTTTTAAACAAAGGCTGATTACATATTTTTATATGACAGACTTACCGGTCTGATAGATGTCCACTAATAAAAGATCCAATAAGTGCCCCCACAAAGAAGAAAGAGGTGGAGAAAGGGACTTTCCATGCATTGTCGCACACAAGATCCCACTTCAGTTAAAAGGAGAGAATATGGTTATTCGGGTTACTTTCAGACAAATATTAGAATAAAGTGAGTTTATTTTGAATAGATGAAGCAATCTTTACATGTTTTCGCTCTCGAAGTCTTTTAATGTCACAGCCATATGAAACAATTCATGCACTACAGGCTGACTGTCACTAATCATATGTATTTAGGCAGTACTGAACCTCAGACACGATGGTGGCGGTGTATCTGTCAGTGCTGAAAACCCAGCCGTCCAAACACTGCTCTGTGTCATTGAAGCCGGCTGCTTTTTCTGTCCAGTTTTCTCTGAGCTTGTATCGAGAGCAGCTGTCCGGTCCCATCCAGCTGCCCCGCTCATGGAAACCATTCTCCTGTTCCCACTCTGTGCCGTTGCGCGTGGAGCTGTTTGAGCTTCTGCAATAATATTCGGGTGTATCCGAAACAAAAACCACAATTACACCCATGTATCCTGCGGGCATTGTACTTACACTGAGCAGAACCATTATCAGAATTTGAAAGAGCCCGTAGTCGCCCAGAAAAGACGTGATTTCGTCAAAGTCTCTGATTTTTCCATTTGACATGCTCGCAAAAAACCTGGAGGAGCGCAAGCAAGCCGTTTCTAGAGTGTTGCTTTAAGATACCTTATGCAACATGTCAAGCCAGACACGCTGTGCTCAGACGTGTTAGAAATTTGAAAAAAACAACAAAAAAAACAAAAACAAAATCCCCCCCCCCC
>VUQG01008212.1:10149-35209 GCA_015106755.1 Etia nguti | reverse complement strand
TATTTTGTTTTATTTTATATATATATATATATATATATATATATATATATATATATATATATAGATATAGATATATATATATATATACTGCCACATTCACCTCAACAAAACAGTCACTTCAAGGCACTTTATACTGTTAGGTAAAAATCCTAGAGTAATACAGAGAAAGGCCCAAAAATCTGATGACTCCTCTGTGAGCAAGTATTTGGTAACAGTAGAAAGGTAAAACTCCCTTTTAACAGAAAGAAAATACCAACAGAACCAGACTCAGGGAGAGGTAACATCTGCCATAACTGTTTGGGGGTGAGGGGAGAGAGACAGGACAAAAAACACAGTGCGGAAGAGAGTCAGCGATTTATAATATCTGATGATTAAATGCAGAGCGGTGTATAAACACACAGAGAATCAAACAAGATAAATGAAGAAGAGACACTCAGCCCATCATGGGAAGCTCCCAGCAACCTAGGCCTATTGAAGTATAACTACGGGAGCATTCAGGATCACCTGATCCAGCCCTAACTGTAAGCTGTATCAAAATGGAAAGTTTTAGGCCTAATCTTAAAAGTAGAGACGGTGTCTGGCGCCCAAATCCAAGCTGGGAGCTGTTTTCACAGAACATGGGCCTGGAAGCTGAAGGCTCTGCCTCCCATTCTACTTTTAAATACTCTAGGAACAACAAGTAACCCAACCGTCTGAGAGCAAAGTGCTCCACTGGGGTGATCTTATCTTAAAGACCTCACTGTGGTACTATGAGGTCTTTAAGATAAGATGGGACCTGGATATTTAAGAGCGTGTATGTGAGGAGAAGAATCTGAGCATCCTTTTTTTTTTGTTGCATTCTTATTATTCCAATTCTTGCATTCAATTGATCCAAACATACAAAATGAAAGAAATGCCAGAAATGCTTTTTGATGCAATGCCATTTATAAAGCAAGGCTGTTCAGCTCTCACGTGCACATAAAATATATGGCACTGCTTCCAGCTTTAAAAGCAGCATAAGTTAAACCTCCCCATCCATAAGCAATGCATCTCAGTGTCAACTTTCTACCAGCCACCAGAGTTTTTTTATGTAGCCTAACAAGTGAAATATATAGTATCTTCATTCTGTTGGGATTAAGATAATACATCCCAAAAGGACTTTCCAATTTCACATGTTATAGTCAGACATCACCAACAATAGAACAACATCTTCTACCATTTATAACGTTGATCACAAAGTGCTGAATGTGATCACTTGGCAAATGTATGGGAGCTCCAAGAAATTGCTTCTATCCCCCCCAAACATCTAAAAAGAATAAAACAGGAAGAAGCAGGAGATGTTAATGTCAGAGGAGAGAACAACACACTCTCTCACTCTCCTCGCTGACTTGCTCCGGGCCACACAGGTGTGACTAAGTCTTAGAGATTGAGAGTTGAGCAGGGTTAGCCAGTGAATAGTGGGTAACTAGAGCAAAGTGCACGGCTTGCAGATAGCGGCATCCTTGGAGAAAATGGCTTGGCAAGAGTGTTAGCTTTCAATCGATAATGCTCTGAAGAAGTTTGATAGGTCTTTGGAACGGCTGACTTTTCAGCACAGCTTCTGTGTTTTGGAAAACCTAAGAGGTCCGCTGGGCTCCTATGATCTGCCTCTGTTTCCTTCTATTCTCCATTTTTGTCTTTTTTTCCCCTCTGTTAGTATCTGACTCTCTATCAGCCTGGAAGCTATTCCCTGTGATGATGTTGGCCCTTCTTCTTACTGTAACGTAGGTGTTATTATTCAACTCCATCTCTGGTTTAATACTGTAAGAGTAAAATCAAATAAGCTAGCGTTTGTTTGTCTTTGTCTTTCAGTTCATGCAATGTGTCTTGTAACACTTACAATACAACACTTTAAAATACACGAGGTAATAAATGCCAGTAAATTAAAAACAAAATAATAGCCTATTGAGGAAATCCAGGTTTTGATGACTGCTATGTCTCCTCAAGACATGCCAAGGTGACAGACTGCTGTGCCATATGAGAGGTGGAAATCTCCAATACATTCTTAGGGATCTGCTTTGTCAAAACAAGTCCGAGCATTTCTGGCGCTAATACCATCTGTGACACACATGCACACTTCCTGTCTCCCACACTCTACAGCTTGTTGTACACCGGGGGCCATGTCAAATCACATAGTTATTCCAGGGACTCGCTGGGGAGTGGGAGGCACGTGTCACCATATATTCCAGTCCCGGAACACCCAGGCCAAATGGTGTGACACACCAGCTTGGAACATAGGGAAAACACTGATGAATCCTGGACTGCTCCATTTGGAAATGGTAGAGAGACAGACTTGGAAACCTGGTAAGTGCTAAACCCCAACAATTAGCACCATTGCAAGGAAGAGTGGCTGTGATCCCAAAGCAGTCAAGTCTGGGCTTATTTAATATCCAGGCCATGATCTGAGAGGCTGCAGCTTTGGACACCTTCAGTTTCTATCCGGGCTGCTAAAACCAATCCCAGAATGTCTTAAAACACAAATAGTGTTCAAAATAATGACAATTTAGATTTTACACTCGGCATGAAAATACACATACTGTTGATGAGGTTTATCATCTAAAATCATTTTTTATTCTAATTAAAAAACAAATACCTGCTGGAAATGTGCAACATCTTTTTCTTGTGCAGTAGAGGATTTTTTGCTGGGGGACAACAAAAGCAGCAAAAACAAACTGCATCATTGTTGCACTATTATTGCATTATGTCTTTAAACAGAGTTTATAAATTGGGGCAAAGACATATTTAAGGCACATTCAAGTCTACAGTAAGGAATGAGGATTTTATATTTCAGCTCACTGATTCACAACTAAATAGAAGCATATGGGACGGAAATGCAAACAAAAACAGTACACTGTGCATTTTCTTGGAGAAGCAAACAGTCCAACAAACTAAATAAAAAGTCTGTACTGCATCTCAGCAGTTAGTCAGCAAGTCTCACTGAAGCTATTTGGATGGATGGCTGGACTGAAACAGCTGGACTAAGATGGAGGAAGGGATGGATGGCCTGCGACTCTGCTCTCCCTCGCCACACACCCTGCTCATTCTCCCTTCTCCGCCTCTTTTCCTCTGACCATCATTCTGACACATTTAGCCTTCACATCTTTGCTTTTCTCCTTCAGACTAGGAAAGTGGCAGCCAAAGTGGCAGATTGGCACAAATGTGACACAGGTCTCATTTGCTTTTGACAAATAGGAAAAACGGGGAGAAAAAATCTGCATCGGCAACAGAGAAGCTACTAAAAGTGAAATTTGAAAGAGTGCACATTGTGCAAAGAAAAATTAGCACCTCGGCTATCAGAAAGATCCGTTTTTACTACAAAAAAACTAATGTTAAAGAAACACAGTTAGTGCTTGAAAGCCTGATACATTACAGCTATACAAATACAATAAAGCTAAATGTGATTGAACTCGATGCCTGTTTTATGTCTGTGTTTTTACTTTGAATCTCAAAACTGTGCCAGCAGTCATTGCTCAATGGTGCTTCTGTATTCCTGGCTCATTACAACTGAGAGAATAGTGTTGGGTAATTGTTTGACCCTGCCTGCTCAACCTGTGTCCTTGGCTCCTGAGAGCGCTCGACATGAGAGTTCTGTGGGATAAATGGTGGCTATTCCCACATTCTGCCCTGTGGCCGCCTGCGAAAAGAGTGCCATCGTATCAGTGACAAGAGAAGCCTGATGAAGGTACGCTGGCTGCACAAACCCAAAGCAAGCCCCGGCAACAGCAGAACCACCTCTCTAAAAAGACCCATTGTGCCCTGCCAAAGCCTTTCCCTCTCTGCAGTGAAGTGGCCATTGTGGCTTGCAGAATAGTCACTCCTCTCCATTGCCTGGTGGGAAAAGTGCTGTCGTGCTGGGGTTGAGTGTGGCCGTGGTTGCAGCAGTAGACAGTATCTCAATATCATGACCCCCATCAGCCCCCGAGTGCCCCCTGTCGCTCAGTTCATTCATCCCACACGTAGGAACAATCCAGACCTAATTTCAGACGGTGAATAAAACATAAGGAACAGCTGAACGCTGGGACTGGAGAATAGTTACACTTCAGAATGGGGCTAGAGCTGGACTTGTAACCTAAGGAGCTTTCTGCACGAATAACTCAGGTTCGAATATCTCGCATTGATTTGGCTGCAGGGATGGCTCCATGAAAATATGTTCATTTATGACAGTGCGGACAAAAGCTTTATGGATTTCTAGGAGAGCAATAAACTGTGGGGGAGAACAACAATTCTCTTAAGGGCACTTGACTGAGAGCAGTACTTACAGTTTTTCAAGTTGCTCTGTTGAGATTCACGAAAGAAGGTGGGAGGAGGTGTACAGAAAAGAAAAAAAAACATGCACAGAGACGAGCTCTGTTAAAAACGTGGTCTGAGGAAACCTGGCTCGCTGGAACTCAGCGGCCAACTCATGAATGAATGGAAATATAGATCTGTGTTTGGGTCGGTGCAGATGCATTCATATTGATAAGTGATGACTGAACTCACTGAACACACTCCCTGCATCTTTAAAAATGGTTAAGGAAAACAGCCTCATACTGTGCTTTGATGTCTAAATTGTGTGTAAGTGGCTAATGTTAAAGTCCAGCACTTATCTTTGGAAGTAAATGCTATTGTGTGCTTCGATATGCAAGTGTTATGCAAACAAACTGCATGATTATAGAGAACTAGCAATAGTGTGGATGACTGATATCCCACAGCATAAGGATTAGTTACTTACACCCACTCCTCAATTATGAGCATAAAACTCTTATGTGGGGTTTTTTTGTGTCCCATATCCCTGTTATGCAACCTGCTCCACTTTCACAGCTAGCTTCATGTTAGCATACCCTGGAATAGATGGGTATAGCTGAAAGATGGAGGCAGCCTTGCTGTTTAGATATAAGGCTCAGCAGCGTTCTGTTGGCCTTACGGGTTCTACAGTGCCAAAGACCTCCAATCATTCACTGACTCTGAAAGGAAGGGCTAACTTCAGGTTGTTGATCAGCAGTGAGGTTACATCAGCATGTTTTTTTCCCCACAACATGCCCTTCCAAATGTGGGAGCTGCCGTGATATTTTTAAACCTGAGAAACAGCAGCTAGCTTTGTGCTACTGGAGTAATTTAGGTTAACTAGCTTGCCTGCAGGTGCTAAAGAGATGTGTCCCACACCTGAAACATAAACTCACACCGAGAGTTCTTTTAGATCTAGACTGGGCAGCACCTGGGGGAGACGGCATTTAAGGCGAGCCCAAAGAAGAGACGGGAAGAGAAGTTTTATTTGTGTGTTACTGATCCTTCACAATTCTCTTTAATAAATTCCAGCTAAACTGTAGCACCAAGGATCTCGGTTGAGCCTGCTAAAAGCCGAGCAATATGGTAATGCAAATATTTCACATCAAGCTCTCACTGGAGGCTACAAAGAACATCTTCATTAATTCATTGGAAGAGCCTGCTTTTCGGGGGTTACTCAGATATGAAAAAAGAGGTCTGGGATTACATTACTTTCAACAATTCGTGGAGGGGGGGGGGCATTGAGGGGGGAAGAGAAAACCCTCATCCAAGATTCAAATGCACTTGCAAGCTCTGCGAATGAATTCATGACCCAATCTTTGTGGAATACAGAAGGGTATATGGCACAGTTCCAGCTTTTTTCAACATAAAACTCCTTCTCATTTAGAAAGACCAAAGGCAACTTGTTAAAAACCACACAGAGCTTTGAACTCAAACGGCTCCATCACATGACAATTTTGTGCCTTTTCCTCTGCATCTGACAGCGCGCTGAGAGATGTATTAGCTTTGATATGCTCAATAATAAATGTCCTGCCAGGCTGACTAAGATTAGTCTCAATCTAGGCACGGATATCCTACCGGCAAGGCCACACAGGAGGCAAGGGCGTAAACTGATAGGATCGATAGGCCATACTGTATCCTCTCTCTTCAGTCTGTGTACTGCTCCATCTCTTTCACTTGCAGATCCATTCATGCAATCACCGTGAGACAATGAAAGGTGCTTCACTCCATCTTTGCCTCACAGGCTCTTCTTCTACACACTTTATCAAAGGAGCTAACATTATAGGCAGAACACATAGCAAGCATGCTTATCATGGTCCCCACAGCTAAAATGGAGGGCATGAGGAAGAGAGGGATCTTTTTTTTTCATATTTCTGTTGCATTTCCTTCCTGTTTTCTAACAGAATCGCAAGCTTCTACCTTGTTTCTAGCTCCCCTATGCACCTCTCTAGCGTCCCCTCTGTCCTGCACTGGGGGCGGATGGTGGACAAATGGACAGAAAGATGGATGAGAGCCACGCGGCAAGCAGCAGAAAAGTGATTTAATGAGGCAGATTGCACTCTTTGTGGGATTACAGGCAGATTACCCATTCCGATTCTCTTCTCTTCCAATTTTACTCTCTTGGTCTCTTCAGTGGTAAACCGGAGGGGCCACGTAGGGCAAAGGGGAGGTGTGGGGAGAGGACGAGTACCCGTGTGTAGCGGGAGGTGAGATAGAAGACAGTTTCTCAGCTCTGTCTCTCTCTGTCAGAGGAAAGATGTCAGCTGCTCAAAACACTGACCTATGAGTATATAGAATTTCTGAGTGATGCCTCAGCCAGCTGCTTCAAGGGCTGAGCTAAAATACACCCAATCTAAGACTGAATCTCTCATTAATCACATTACGTCTAGCTCCTTTATTAAATCTATTCCCTGATAATAGTTCTGCTGATCTTTGTCTACAGATTTCTCCTACATAGAGTACAGTCTTCTCAATAAGTCAGATTATACTTTTGCAAAGGTTATTTTTCCAGCATAAAAACAGGCTGATGGCTGTGTGTTGACCCAGAATGATGGCATTTGAGTTGAAAAGCTGGAGATTTGTATTCAGGAAAGTTGGTGGAAACCTCATGACAGAGGGATGAGCGAAAACAAAGAGAAGCACAGGACCTCAAATCCACTTTTTGCACTCACTGAATAACAAACAGTGAAAAGGTCTGGAAAAATTATTCAAATTGCAGAGGAATTTGCAATTATTATAAGTCATCTCAACCCACAAAAGCAATGTTAAGCACCCTTCATGAAGTGCACTGAAAGCTCTGAGAACAAAAGTGGAACTGTATACGGGCCCATTTTCTGTCGAAGGTGTCTGCTCAGTGTGTATTGTTATAAAATGGAGAAGCTATTTAGGTATTTCTAAAGCCATTGTCAAAGCTGGAGTCATTAGACTGTGTTGATGGTGTTTCTTTTTACCAAGTGGGATTTAACAAGAAACTGCCAGAGTACAGGTATTTCTGGGGAAAGAAGTGTGCTGTCAGTGTTGATTGAATAACAATAATAATGACAAAAGATGGAACAAAGAAAATACGATTTTGACCTGTGAGTTAAGTGCCGGTAGACTTCCTTAGTGTGGCCTTGTGTCCTAGGTCTGTGAGCCTGCACATTTTTAGCTTGACAAAGTAACCAGGAAGTGAGTCATATCACCTTAGTGGATCTCTCCTGCAGGGCTTCATCTGGATTAAGAACATGGGTGGCTTCATAAGAAATACCACCTCATGTGTGGTCCCCCCTTCGAGGGTTTCATTTACTCCTTCAGCTAATGAATCCAGGTCAGTGAGTAAGAGCTGGGACGCTTCTCTCCGTGTTCTTCCAACTTTGATAAACAGTGAGCACAATGAAAGCATCTTCTTTGCCACTGATATTTCGCAAGGTCATAAAAAGGCAATATAATTAGTCCAACGGGGGAAAAAAAGAAAAAAATGAAATGGACTCGTTTTTATTAGTAATCAGGATGAATGCAATAAACATAACGGCGAGCTAATGCTCTCATATTTATTAAAAGTTCACTGGGCTTCATTTTAAAAGCACCGAGCAGGTCAGCTTCCCGCTGGCGTTCACACAGACGATCGTCATGTGGCGTCTGCTTTTCTCTCTCTGGTCCTTCCCATCAGCGTCCGCGTCTGCCTCTGCGCCGCTGAACAAGACAGCGTGAGCTCAGCTCAGATACTGGCCAGTACAACTAACAACAACCCAGCCTTGTATCTGATAATCGGGGATTTTACCGATTTGTAGCACTTGTTAATTACTCTTTTGGCTCGGGGATTTTGAGACACCGTTAAGCACCCCAGTGGGCGTTTGGCGACACGGTGGCGCAGGAGTCTCTTACAGTCGCAGTACACTACTCGGCGCAATATAGAGTCCAAAATATCCACGCACCTGCGAGCGTGCATTTCCAACTCGTTGTGCGGATCAGATTTACTTGGAGAAACACTTCTGAGGTCGCTTTAGGGAGGAGAGTTACAGACCATAGGTTTTCTGTCGCTTAACATATAAAAAAAAATAGCGCATCTGTTCATTCAAGAGAGTATACCCTCGGGTGGCACAATTTTCCGGTACATGTTTTCCTTTTATCCTTGCATTTCTAATAATTTGAAGTAAAATATTGCTGGATAAATAATCCCAGTGGATAAAGCCAAAATCAAAAACCGACTACTCAGTGAGAGGAATCCCAGCAAATTTCGCTCTTTTTTGGACTGAAGAAGTGCGTACAATTATTTAGACTGTGTGCGTGTGTGTGTGTAACGAAATAGGCGAGAAGTATTATCACACAGCGTACACTCGCTATAATTTAACCATATATATTCTGTTCTAAAGCTGAGCTGCTAAATTGAAACAAGACCTCGGGTTTAACGAAGGTCGGAACCTGTAAGAATAACCTCTCAAGTCATCTGCACATTGCGTAAATACATCCACAGCTCGCCGAAGCACAAAAACTGACTTTCTATTTCCCCGTGAGCTCGGTGAAATAGAAAGATTTTTGTTCCCTTTATTTTATTTTATTTTATTTTACTGAATTCCCACACGCTGACATTGCTGTCACGCGTGGTTTCAAACCACATATGTCCATCATCCCCCCGCACGCCAAATTCAGCGTGTCTGCTCCAAGAGCCGCAGAAAACAAACAGCAGACCTCAAATCCACTCGCCTCCCAAATCTCCTCCAAATATTGACCCATTACGCATCATTTGCTGCTCGCTACCTCTCAACAGCACAAAGCGAGGAGTGTTTTACTGTAGCTTTTATTTTTTCCTGACATCACCTGTCACCAGTTGGAGAGCCTTTCCACAGAGGGACAAATCCTTATGGCCAAAAGAAAGGAGAAGAAAAAAAAGAGCGCACACGGACACACGGAGTGACACACATGCACACAGAGGCATACAGTCGCCAAAGCAAAGAAGAAAAAAAAAAGTCCTTACTTGTATTTTGCGGCAATCCCTTCGATATTATTCTCCAGACTTGGGGAGGTTTGTAAATATCCCTGGGTATAGTCTGGACGTAGTTCAGGCTTCTACGCTTATTTTCTGTTCAATTTTTATCCAGAGCGTTGAACAGACCAGAACGCAGGTTTTCTTCCCCCCCTCTCTCCTTCAAGACAGATGTGAACGGTCCTGGACGAGCCGCTCCACCTGCATCCCTGCTGTCAAGCCAGCCAGAAGGCAGGAAACTCCGCTTTAGATTCTTCTTTCCAAATTAAAACATCCACGCTGATGTCTTCCGCTGTGACTTTTATTGTGAAGGTACTGGCACCCTGTTTCTTGTAGATGCTTTAAGGGCCCTTTGACGCACCTACACCTGCACCCACTGGAACAGAAGACAGCGGAATCAGCAGCAGTGGCAGCGGCACCGCACTGAAGAGGCCGCCCACGGAGACACGCCCCACTCCGGCTGGACAAGGCTACTTCACCCCGGGCGAAGGGGGCAGGTATATTGTGCAGATACTTCTTTGCCACACATAGGGAGTGAAGGATTTAGAAATCTATAGACACGGTTATCAAACAACAAAACATAACCCCCTCCTCCAAAATGGGGCACAGATTATATAGGTGGAGAAGCATGGTCACAGGTTCATCCAGTAATGCAAAGCTGAGAGCCCATAGACTACCATAAGCTGTTTGTGAATGTAATATATATTACATTTGTCTGAGTCAGAATGGAGCAATAAAGCCCAGACTTATTTAAGATACAACAATAGAGTGCACTGCTGCTATTATTTTCTAATGACTGCTCGCAAACTGAAACATTTCTGCAGGCAATTATGTAAACAAAAGAGCGAGTCCACAAGCTCCTTTTGAACCTCATAATTAAAGGGAAAACAACATAAAAGGCATCTTTTTCTTCTTCTTCTGCAGATAGTTTGTTTATTTGAATCCACACAGAAAAATACCCCATAATGATTTATGATATCCCAAATAGGTGAGTTAAAAAAATAAATAAATAAATAAAAAATGGAATAAAAATAAATATTAAAAGTATTGACTTCATCTTACTTAAGTGATTTAAAAAAAAAAAATCGAAAATCTTGTGTTTACAAATCTACTGAGATCAACAGGACCCCAGTCAAAAAGCATTATATTCTGCCTGTATACTTGTATTAGATTAACATATTTATCAAGCTCATTTTTGCCAGAGTTTCATATTTGAAGTATCATACATTAATACAGGACTTTTGTTTGTTTGTTTGTTGGAGTATGGACACTCTGTAAGTCATTCTGAAGGAAAACAGATGCATATGCTCTGAGCATGGTCCAATCCACAGTTTTTTAAAAGCTGTTACTCCTCGCAGCAAATGAACAAAATGAAAATTTCATGTTTTTCATAGTCACCATTGTTAATATTTTCCACAGTCTCAGATGTACAGACAGGTGCATATATTACTGTTATGTAAAGTAATTCTAAATTAAATGATCTATTCCTTGGAGTTAGCTCTTATTATTACTTATTGCATTTTTGTTTAAATCTTTGATGCATCTTGTGTAAAGTCAGTACTGCGAATCCATTCTATGAATGCAGAATAAATGCAGTTTTCTGCTACAGTTAAGCATGGATTTACTGATGTCAAGTGATGATCAGGTAGCCACTTTATTTGAACATAATAAAGCTGTGAAGAAGTTATGTTTTGTTGACCATGATTATATTTGGAATCAAAGAGAATACAGATATCAGGGCAGACTGGGATAAGAGTTAAGGATAAGGAGGATAAGTGTCTGTGTGGTATAAATATACCATTAATAGTAAACATCTTATTCTGTGTGAGTCTACTAAATGTTTCCGCTGTTAAGCTTTTACTGTGATAAATATGTCATTTTCAAATTCATAGTATATTTCAGCTGGTCAAACATCAGCTGCATTCAAAAGATTTGCAGTGTTGAGAGGCAGAGCTGTTTGCTCAAGTGGAACTTGAATAATTTGGTGAGATTAAGTGAGTATCCACTCCTTTATAGTTTCTTTTTGTGCACCAGTAGGATTCAAATCTTTGTATTTTCTCAAGTCAGCAGAGCACTGATTATTTTTAATCCTACCAGTTAGTTTAATTGCATTTAGTTTACATCTTAAGTGCAAATCAGCCCCCAATCAACAGCTTAAATTAAAACCAGTAGGGTTCTGAGCCATGCTGGACTTACAACCCACTGTTGTTGTTGTTTTGTTTTTTTAGACCACATGCAGGATGAGCTTTAGATAGCCAGCCCACTCTTTTTTCTGCTGCGCCGTTATGTATTACCTTAAAGACTAGCCCATTGCCATTGCTCCTGACAAAACCTAAGTGTCACCTGCACAAGTGGGAGCATTTGATCTGGGCACAGATGAGGGTCATTTGAGTCAGGAAGACCATTGGGGGGGGTGAATGAACTGCATTTCTCTCTGCTCTTACTTTCTTTTCATGTCCTCTGTTAATCATGTCAGACTCTGGGCTGACAAAGTTCCTCATTAGAAGCCTCCATGGCCTTCACGTGGTCCATTGCTCTGTCTTGCCTCAGTGGAAGAACGGCTGTGTCTGCTCATCACGTCCTACATCTTGTGAGCAAATTGTTGCAGAAGAAGTCTTCATTTCAGCCTGAGATACTCTTTCACAGGATATAGTTTTTTCTTGGCCAGAACACCGTGGTCTTTCATTTAAAAACACATTGCTATGCTGTAGTTCAGTATTCACCCATAAATATAATTTGTATAGGGGATGGCTAATTGACTAATTGATGTCCTCCCAAATGATCAATCAGAGCCCATTAGGAACACACATACACAACTGACATGTAAGTCAGTAATGTGTTTTTTTAAGTAGTAGTAGAGTAGTTCACTCTGTCCAATCAATCTAACCATCAGCATGTTCTGCCTTGAAGGTCTGCAAACAATAGAAAAACCAGGGTGTCGACAGAGAGAAATCACAGTCCTAGTCAATGAACCTGGAAGGGTGGGTATCAATCAGCAGTTTATTGAACAGCATGGCGTGAAAGAAGCCTTTCAAAAGAGTACCAGAAATGCAGGAGAATTGATCTTGCCGGTCAAAATGTCAGATTTAAAACAGTGGGATTTGAAAGCACAATACAGATTGTGCCATTGTCATTTCAAGTTTTTTAAAGTTACACCTGCACGTGTTTGGAAGACAGAAATGTAAACGGTGGACCCTCTTGTCTCTCAATGTGGGATTTTAGATGCCTCCTTTTGGGACGATCACTCACCGCCATCTTGACCCCAGAATGTTCATCAGCCAAGGGCTCCCACTTCTGACACCAAATTGTTATAAACATCTGAAATAAATTGATCTACACAAACAGGTTGTCTTTTTAAGATTTGAATTCGCCTTTGCAGAGGAGTCGAACAACAATACAGAGCACAATAGCAGTGTGCGTGGCTTTTGATAAGGAAAAATAACAAGCATAGAATAATTTATAGAAACATGTTATCTAACTGCCATAGTCGCAGAATACAATCAGAACATTAAGTTAAAAAGATAGCTTGTACAGTTGATTATATCTTGTATTGCAAGATTATATAAAGCCAAAACATCATCATCATTTTTGCCACGCCTGTGGCGCTTTTTCAAATTCTTCATTCAGTATTGTTTGGTGAGTCGAACAAAGTTTTGCGCAAATGTTGGTGACTGTTAAGTTACGTTCGGACGATGTATGTTGAACGTGACATGTGAGGCAACCACAAATGGTGGGGAATGAGGAAATAAACATAAAATACAAAAAAAAAAATCCAAAGAATTAGTATTTGTAATAAATCTGGATAAAACACATGTGTATGTGTGACGATGTAAAGTTTAAACCACATTGTCCCACCTTACAAGGAGCAGATAGGGTGTAGACATATACATGCAGCATGATGATTATAGTAAGATTACTAATCCAGTAATGGGTCAGCAGCCACTACATCCTGGAAACACAGTCTAACACAGGGCTAACACAGAGACAGACGGTCATTCACACTATAATGAAATAGTATTTTGGTCAAACTGCTCACAAACCTTTATTTGAGATGTAATTTGAGGTCACAAAGACACCTGGTAAAAGGGCTTATCTCCCAAAAAGGTCAAAAAGCACTAACTTTATACATCCCATTGTTTGTTTGCAAAAATGCCCTTTCTCACAACTCCAGAACGTCTTCTGATACATAAAAGTCTAAGCTATCATCAGAGAGTGTTTTTTATGAACCGTATATGACATTTGTCAAAGTCCTGTCTTTCACAAACTGCTGGTCTCTGCGGTCATTGTTAGATGTAACCATCAATCAAATGTGAGTCAGTGTTGTTTAGCCCAACGAGAGTTTTCTATCACAAGCGCCATCTAAAAATAAATGAAAATATCTCACAGCAGACAGATGTCAGCTGAGTGTATAACACACCAAATAGCATCAAATAACGACCAGCTTGTTATCATAATCTGATTTGAATCCAATAGAGATTTCGTGCCTTTTAAATATCAGTATAACTCATTCGAGTCATATGTCTTCCAGCGCCTTGATTTAATATTCTCTACATATAAATCTGGCTGATTTGATAAGCTTTCACTCATGAGTAATTCATTTCATTGGAGGACCCAGTGAGGTTGTTGTTTTTTCCTCATTCTCTTCATTGCGCTAATTAAAACTAATTGAATTGAATTGATGGTACCAAGCCCCTGAATTGCAGTGCTACCATCTCAGTCCTGCTCATCCCTGAAATGAGTCAAATCAAGTGTGCCGTGTAATCAGACATGAAAAAAGTCAACACGCCAAAGAAGTTATCTCCCTTGTTTGTTGTTAGCACATTATCACATTTCCATCAAATTCACAAATAATAACTTGGCATAGCTGGCGTGGAGGTTGCTGTTTGAACACAAGTAAATCTTTTTTAAATTTTTTTGTTTAGCTTTTCCTGTGCTCAGTATACCCCCCAAAATCCTCACTTAGTTACCGCTGTAATAGGTCTAGGGCGCTGGGTGAGTCCTTCTTCTTCAGTCATCTTTTTCACTCACTATGTGTTTATAGACCTCTCTGCATTTAATTATTAGTTATTATTAATCCATGGCTCTCTTCCACAGTGTGTCTTTGTCCTGTCTTCCTCAACTCACCCCAATCAGTTGCGGCAGATGGCCGCCCCTCCCTGAGCCTGGTTCTGCTGGAGGTTTCTTCCTGTTAAAAGGGAGTTTTTCCTTCCCACTGTCACCATATGATTGTTGGGGTTTTCTCTGTGTTCTTTGTTATTTATTATTGTAGGGTCTTTACTCTACAATATAAAGCGCCTTGAGGCAACTGTTGTTGTGATTTTGCACTATATAAATACAGTCATATTGAATTATATTGAAATAAATACAGCTGGCTCATCAAACTGAACATAAAAAAACGGTATAAGCGCCAGTTTTTATTCTTTGATAATACATTCGAAGAAAGTTGAACTCAGTTACCCCAACAAACACTTATAAGTTTGACCTGGTGCATATGTGTGGTGTCAGCAGGTTAGAACTTTAAATTATTACTTCAATAAATGAACTCCTACAGGATACAGTAATGGTAAACAGGGCAGGACTCATTAAAGGAATGTTTACAGATCAATGTGTACTTACTGTAAATTGAAAGTGCTGCTGTTGTGGTGAGAAACCTAAAAGTTTCCTTCCAGATCATTAACTAAGAAGTGAAGACCAGTGCTGAGACACAGCGCTGGTCCAAAAAATGAATCTGTCTCCATTGTGTAAGAAGGATGTTGATTAATGGTCAACAAATGACGGAGAAACAGCAGAGAAGAGGTTTGCATGCTGAAATCGTTGAGAGTTTAATATTGCTGCAGCAAATCTGTGCTGCTACCCTTTGAGATACATTTGCAGAATGACTTCCTGAAAAATGGTGCAGCATTTGTTTTTTTAGTAAAAAGAGCCTCTAGAGCAAATGAGAAAATAGTGTTTGATACCATTATAGGGCCATAAGTCCACATACATAGTTGTTTGGTTAACAAAATGTCACATATTGATTGTTTATTCTCTTTTAGGGTTATAAATCTCTAAACTTGGCAGAGTTATGCCAGTGATATTTCACAAACATTTGCCAGATTGTTTCTGTAACCTAAGCAAATTCACTCACGCCAATCCCAATGTAAGATAATCAAATTATTGGGATTTGACTCTCTAGTTTTTTTCTTTGTCTTTTTGTAATCCAATTGGGTAATACTGAAAAAGCCGAAGAAAATAGAAGGATAGACAGATTATACAAAGGAGTATTTTTTTATATATATAATTAGTAATAATAATGTATTATAAACAAAAAGACAAAAAGTAAGGAAATTTCTTTCTTCTTTTTTATTATTTCTTTCTTGTAACAATGCCTCTTGGCAATAAATCTTAGAACATTATAAACCCTGTTTATTTCCCCCTAAATGGTGCCACTAAAAATGGCTTGAGCAATAGAACTGAGTATGTGAGTTGTGTCCATGAAAAACTTGCAAAATCTTTGCTAGTCAGAAAACGTGGTTGTGTTGGTCACTTTGGTATAAAAAACCCGCCCACGCTGATCCCACAAGTGTTCATTGAGTTTGAAGTCAGGACTGCAGGCAAGCTATTCCATCCTCTCCATTCCCTGCTAAACCTCGCACTGTGGGGATGACCATTGTCATCTTGGAGAATAAAGTTCTGACCCAGACTGTGGAGATATGGGATTGCCACTAGTTGCAGAATCTCACCTCAATATCTCTCTGCATTAAGATCGCCTCCCGTGATTATAAACCTAGTTTTTTCAGTGAGGTAGACACCACCCCACCATCACACTGCCTCCACCAAAAGTTCTTACCCTGTCAATGCACCAGTCAGCACAGTGTTCTCAGCACCTTCTCCACACTTTGACCCTATGGTCCAACTACCACAGAAACTGGACACATCACTGAACATAATGTTCCTCCACATGTTCAGGTTCCAGTGCACATGTTGCCGACACCAGCGCAAACAGGCTTGATGGTAAAGGGCAGTGATCTCAGGCCTACTGGCACCCCTATGAGCCCAGAGACTGGTTATGTGCAGTCTGTTCCAGATTGTCTGGGTAAAGAGCAGTGGGCCATATCATCCTTCAAACCTCGACTGCACATCTGCAGAAGACTCCCTATGATTCTTAAATTTAGAGATGGTATTTGGGCTCTTTCCAAATAATACTGCAACTTGGTTTTGACAAACATCAGCTTAAAGTTGCCCTATGGCATGGACTCTATCCAGATCAGTCATGTGTGCCGTGCACCAAGCTCACACGTGCCGCTGATCAGGCACCTGATTGTCAGTACCTGGAGTAACAGAAGCTCAAAAAAACAACAGTCAACAGCAGGATGAGCAGTTTGGAACTGGCAGAGAAGATTTGGCAAGATTTTCATGGGCGCAACCCACGTACACTGCTGCTCAACCCACAAATGTGTTTTCCTTTCAAATGTGACACAATCTTTCCAACAGTATAAAATTAATTGCCAAGAAGCACTGGTACAACAAAGAAATAATCAACCAAGCACAAATTTTCTTACGTTTGTTGATAAGTTTATTAAATGGTACTTTATGAAAGACAAAAGCATATTAGCCTCAAGGAAATTAGACGGAAGATTGCAGTTATTAAAGACTGCTTTTGGCACATGCACGGCAGTTCTCCTGACCGGGAACTTTCTGACTCATTATCAATCTCATTACTTCAACTGATGCAACAAGGTAGACAGTAGCAGTAAAAGAAAAAGTATTTCTCTCATCAAGTGAAAAAAGCACTTTAACTGAACAATAACTGAACATGTAAGCAAACGTTAATAGAGCTGTTCCATGTGTCTGAAGCAGAAGTAAGAGAGAGTACCTTTGATGGAAAAAGTCAAGACACATCAATTATCTTAAAAAAAAATGTCAAAGCAGCACTTCATTCATCTGGCCACAGTAGCAAACCACTCCTCAGATATAAATCTGTAGTGTTGAAGGGCGTTGTGGGAGAACTGTGTGATCAGCATTTATGATGAGGCAAAAAGCAAGCATGCTCTTTCCCCAAAGACCTAGTTATGATTAGATGATCAGGCACAATGGCTCCAAACATATTTACCCTACAGAGCCGTTTGGACATGGTATGTGTGTGTGCATGTGTGTAACGCAAGAGTGACAACATCAGCACATTTGCAGATAAAGGCTTCTACAGAAGACAGAGAACAGAACACAGATATACAGCCGAAACACTCTGCTGGAGATTTGTATCTGTTTCTATAAATTGTGTGTTTGCATGTGAAATGTGAGTCAGTATTCTTATGATGTTTTTTGTCTTGTTTTGTATTTTTACAGTGTAGAGAAAGAAAAAAAAGCCATATCGTTGTAAAGATTACAATCTGGACTGAGACCTAAATGTATCTATCTCTGCGTGGTGTATTTATGAGCCTCTCCAGACTCTGAGTGTGCTTCTCACCACAGCGTGTGCGCAGATCCACATCAGGGGGTGCTATTTTCCAAGGGGCCCCTCCAGTGATTGCTGTTGCTGCATCGAACACGGACAGCAGTGGTCTGTGTTTGAGAAAGGTGGGGTGGGGGCAGCATGGCTATTGCTATCATCATGCCAGGCTGCTGAAAGGGGACGCAGTTTACACATAGTGTGTTGGGTGGCAATTATTCCTTCTCTCTCTTCTTCTTTTTTTTTATCCCCATGAGGTGGAGACTGCCAGCCACTGGTGAACAATGCTGCTTTTGTGATGGACTATCAAGACTGAGAAAATCAGTGCCGAGCTTCCCCACTGTCCCTCTGTCAGGCAGCATGTGTACCTGTGCTGGTATTCATATGTGTGTGTGTGTGAGTGTGTGTGTGTGTTTGCTCGCAAGCTGGGTTTGTCTAGCTCTATTTAATTTAGATCCTTACATCTTCAAGGTTACACCGTAATGTTGCTTCTGAGGGTTACAAAATTTCAAGATACAAGATATTTTTGCAAAATATCACGGCTTATGGAATTTGTAATCACCTTGGCGTATTCGGTAGAAAACACCTGCCTGATTTCCGTGATTTTACCAGAAGGCTGAAAACATTTACACTTGGTGTGTATGTGGTTTCTAGAACAAGTAAGAAATTTAAGAAAAGCATAACAATAAACAAACCTCATCAATAACAATACAACTGGTTACACGGTACCATAAACTTGGTTTATAGGCTATCAATCCAGCTTCAGCTGACTGTAGTTATCTGCAAGAACAGAGAGAAATGTTATTTGAAATTCTCATATGACGTGAAAAGATAGCAAATATTCATATTTATGCTTTTTTTTTTTTATATATTTCTGTCGTATATGCTATATCCAGTGGCAGATATTCATATTGAAAATTTCAATATTTTAAAGTTTTAAACAATGTGATCAGCATGTGTGCTAGTAATCCTTGTGAGCCGAAACCAAGAGCAGTTTTTTTCTTAATCTTGGCCCTAATATGGTCTCCTCAAACACACAACTCTGACTGGAAGCACAGAAGCCAAACTCACCTGCTCAGCAAATCAGAAGAAAGTTGGCTTAAATGAAGGGAGAGTGGAGGTTAAAGGACTTGTTGTAGACAGAGGATGAATTAAGCGGGTCCACCAAGGCTCAGTGTAAAAAAAGATTTATTTATTTTGAACTGTAAGCCTTGTAAAACTACTCATATAGAATGTGGAGCTACAAATGAACAAGTGTTTAATTATGAACTCATTTCAATTCAATTTCATTTTATTTATATAGCGCCAAGTCACAAAAACAGTGGCCTTTAAAGAACTTTATATTGTATAGATAAATAAATAGATGTGTCCTATACAACCAACATTGAACATCTTAACACAAGCATCAAACTTTTGTGCCGAAACTGAAACAAGAGAAAGTACATAAGCCAGTTCAAGGCATACTTTGTAACCATATTGTCTAATGTGACTGATGGGGGCTACACTTTCTGAATCTATGTCAACTGCAATCCTCCGTAGCAGATATCCTGAAGGGTTAATTTTAGAACATGTTCTGCTAAGATCAAAACTTCTTAAACAAATATTGCAACAAGTTTGGTAAATTTCCACATTTCCTGAGATTTTTTGCCAAGGGTTAGTTAAACTCTTTGGTCTCTCTAACTTCCCACCATAATCAGCAGGAGTTCTTAGTATCAGAAAATGAAAGTATGTTGGATTGTATGATCAAGCAATAAGCAATCAACTTGTAGCAAGTAATTATTTGCCCCTGACTCTGCTGTACCATGCTTTATGTTGATTGCTACTAGGTATAGATTGGAGTGAGGCCTAACCTCATACTCAGACAGTGAAAGTAGAGCTTATACATAGCAGATAAATGACACATGGGCCTTTAAAGTATACGAAAGCAGACTTGCTTGCATGAGTCTGGTTTTAAAGAGAAACTGAGACGGCCTCCTTTGTCCCTGATTGCAAGTCATTCCTCCAATCTCTCGGTCAATCTTTTTCTCCCCGTCTCACTTTCTTTCTTTTTTTTCTCTGGGCCATCTCTCACTTAATCTCCCATTCTTTCTCTCTCCACCTTCAATTCAGTTTAATTTGCTTGGTTGGCATGGGAAGTATGCATTTATGTCAGCCAGGCATCTGCAGGGATAAATGATGGCGCAATAACCATAGGGAAACAATGCTCTCAAACAGGAGGGAGTAGGTATCGCTATTGAACCATTAAATAAGGGAAGGCTCAATGCTCCGTGTGACTTTCTAGGACAGAAATGAGTGTCTTTTTTCCTCCAAATGACTCCTCTATCTGCAGCAGGCCTGGCCTAAATCAAAGTGATGAAGTAACTTCTAATTTGTGCAGTTTTGCCGCCGTATCCTATGAAAACCCATTTATAGTGGAGGATGAGTGTTAAAGAGTGTGGATTTACTGAATGCATGAGTGCCACTGATGGATGGAGTGTGGCTCCATTTTGACTTAGAATAGGGATGCATGGATGGGTTTTGTATGTTTCATCAAAATTGTTGTTAAGAAAAAAATATAATATAAAATAAGATATATATACATACACACACACACAAACACATACATACATATATGTATGTATATATGTATGTATATACACATATATATATATACATATAAGATAGATAGATGTTTTATAATAGTTGAGGAGACTGCTTGTAATGCACAGATTCAAAACCTTTCCCATGTGCTTCATAGGGTTAATAGTTTCTAAGAAGGCCACAGCACATGATTTACATTATTTTCATATTCAGATCAAAACATTTCTTAAACCCCTAATGCCCTAAAGTCTGTTTTCCATGATTCACACTTGAATTTTTAGAAAAAAATAACACTGGTATGTAGAAGCATACCAGTGTTATTTTTATGACCTCTGTTTATTATATCATCATGATGAGCAGAAATGAATTGCGTCTTATTTACTAAAATTTGAAATATAAAGTGAATGATGATGAAAACATCTTGAAAGTATAAGATATTTATATTTACGGTATTTTCTACTGCCTCTGAGTTTACTTCCGATGTCCACGTGTCTGTCTGATCTCTCTATGTCCGTGTCTGTGAATACATCTGTATTCCTGTCCCTGTCTTTTCTCCCTTCCTGTTTCCATGTTTTTCTCTCTGTGTTTCGTCCTTTTGTCTCCATGTCTGTTTATCCCCAGTCTCAGTGTCAAGTTCACGTGTCTTAGTTTGAGTCTCAGTGTGTGTTACTTCCTGTTTTACAGTCTCCTGACTCGCCTGTGAGATGTTTAGTTATGATTCTCTTCAGCTGTGTTCCCCAGGTGTATCCACTTCCCTTAATCAACCTCTTGTGTATATATTGTATGCATCTTCTTCTGAGTTTTGTTCTTTTCTCCTGCTTTGTGGGGTAGCGGTCATGTGTCTGTTAGCTCAGCTTGTTGTCAGTTTGTAATTAGTCTGTATGTTTCCATGGTCTAATTTAGTTTTGCTTTTTTTTCTTTTCCTTTTGCCAGTGTTTAAATAAAGCTGAAATTTTGAGGTATGTCGCTCTGCTGACCCATGTATTAGGGTTCACACCCTGTTCGCCACACACCTTTAATTTAATCACCTCTGTCGCTCTTCTTATAAACCTGAGTCTGAGCATATTCATCCCTTCTGTACAATGTGTATGTGAGGTCTATTACAGTTAGGTAATGCTGCACTTATTCTGAGATAAGGGTATATGCATCATTTTCTCTTAATATGATTTACTCACAGTTTGATTAAAATGGATTAAAGGCATTTTAAATTAGAATGAGGTGCAATTTGGATTGCACCTCATTCCAACAGCTCAGACCAACAGCTTTTTTGTATATGGATTTAAGATCCTGGTAGAAAAAGATCTTTAGTAATAATAGAAGCCTTTCTTATACAGTTATCGTAGGTGAAGGATTTCCTGAATATCAAAATATTTACTTTTATGCCAACATACCTTGTGATCACAAAATTAAAGAGGGGTTATAATTAGAGCCATTTCATCTCCAGCTGTCTGTAGTTAATATACCTTTTTAAATATTGAAAACCAGAAATAAAGCAAAGATAGGATCTTAATAATCCAGGCTCATTTTTATACCTAAATAGAATATGACTTCATTACAGGTGGTCTAATCAAAAAAGGGGAAATTCACCCTGAAAAAAAAGGAATACACCATGTGTAATATATTCCTGGGCCCTTTTTGAGCTCAGTTGCATATTTTTCTTATTCCCTTAGATAACTGGAGTGATGCAGATGATTTGAATATCAGGCTGGGATATTTCCTGGGCAGATATGACAGAGTCTGATAACAGCTTTTGTTCAAAACTTCAAGTTAATGGTAGGTTGTGGTGCCAAATAGCAAAAGCTTTTTTGTAAAAGCCCCATTTCAAAGTGACATTTAACAACCACAATGTAGATACAGTTCAGAATATGCTACATTTCTCCAGGGACAGTGGCTTGTTGTACCTGAATTTAGTGCAGCTCTTGACTGTTAGCGGTGGAACATTTTCAGAAAATTAGATTTAAAATAATCTTTCATATCTGAAGTGTTTATATTTATGCGTGCGAGCGTGGCTCATAATGACATACAACATGTAACTTACTGAGTCACATGAAAAGAACACTGTTTTATCTAAGGTGTAGGTAGTTGATATACATACATCCACTACTTAGACCTACATACATACATATATTACATACGACTATTAAAGTCTCATCTTCTGCAAATGCATATTTGCTTTCAAAAGACATCATGGGTAATTTCCCCAGTAACCATGTGCTGAACTTTTTGTATATGAAATGTCATTTTAAAAACACCTTTGTTCTTTTATCAGTAGTTTTACATGAGATGCTTCCACAAGCCAGTTATTAGTGACAACGTGGCTTTTGATAACTGCACATTAGAAAAAGAATGCAAAGTTTTCTGTGTCCTTCTCTCAGTTTGCCTTTACAGGAAACCATAAACCCTGTATGCACACTGCTCCAATTACTGCAACACTGCTCCTCCATATTTTCCAATGTCATTTCATTCCTGTAAAATTAAAATGACATTTCTCATACATACAGTGGCTGTATGCAATCAAGTGTTCATAAAAGATGCCGATGCATGAATAGCATATCAACTCACTTGAAATGCTCACTGATAACTACAGCTGCACTGAACCTACACCGAGCTCTCTTATAGACCTGGTACTTTATAGCTGTGAACAGCAGTTCTAAAGCTTGTTTTTAATAGAAGAAATACACACACGCACAATTCTATACATACACACACATATATATGAATTTTAAATTCACTTGCTCTTTAGTTCTTTGAACTAAGTGCCTGCAAATTGTACCAGTGACCTGCACATCTGTTTAAGGCTTCTTATGTGTTACTTTGTGAGGGAAATTTCAGCCCCACGCTTCCCAGGAGGCGCTTTCTGGCAGTTGCCTTTCCCATACACCTGTTAAATGTGCTGTAATTGTCTGTTAAGTACTAGTGAGCATTTCGGAAAGGCGTAGATGGAGGTAAGGGAACTGAGCCAAGTGGGTTTTTTGAGTTTTATTGCAGCTGGTTTGAGGCAAAGCAAGAAATGGAGAGATAGTGCCAGAGGAGGAAGATATGGGGAAGCGGCGCTGTTAAGTTTTCATCTGTCATTGTGTCATGAAATGGAATTCAGAAAGTTAGAGAGCCAGTCAGTGTGCTTACAGGTACAGAATGTCTGACACGCGCGCACTCAGAGTCAAAAACTGCTCACAAAAAATCCGGGGAAACTTCCACATCCACTTTCCCAAGCATACCATCGCTCTGTCCCTAGAATGATATTTAATTCAGCTTTTTCTCTTTTTATCGAGCCAGTTTTGTTGTGCAGAAAATAAATAAGAATTCATATCGAGCAACCACGGGTGTGTATTTGTGCATTTTGTATGTCTCAATGTAATATATTAATATATTTCTTTAACTTTTTCATTTTGCACAAGGCAAGGAAGATTGAATCCTTGAAAACAACCTTTTAGTAGATGCAATGTCTTCTTTTCCCTGATAGTTGTCAAAGAAAAGAAAACAGATGCAGGTAACAGCAGGATGGAGAGCACCCTATTAAGTGTAATGGGCCTCTTCTTTTAAGTAGAAGTAAATAGAGAAATATATGTAGAGCATGTATATATAGAAGGCTAGTAAGAGCTGTTCACTGTTTTTGGAGTCATATTGGGTTTGCTTAGCTAGCAGGTCCAAAGCCAAACATCTTCACACCCATTGCTTATTTGAGTTTATGTGATGGAGCTTCAGGTCTCTCTCTTTATTTAAGTTTCTGTTGGAAAATTAACCGACTTTTATCCAGTGTGAAGAACTGAGGATATCAAAGAACAAATGATGATCGACAGGCACTGAAAAAAAACTCTCAGAGGGAGTAGCCTACAGTCTTAAAGACTGTGCATAGTTTCAGAAAGCGTTTCTCTATTTTACAGAGACTTCAATATCTAATTTGCACCCATATTAGAGTTCAATAAGCTCCGCCCCTTCAGTTGCTATTAGTAGCCCTGCTGAATTTTCAACGTGCAAGATAAAAAACAGCAATTATTTTTCGTGTACATGTCCTCGGTAGTGGACACCACGTTAACTCTCATATCACTCCTACCTTTCATTTGCATCAGTACAGAGAGAATCCAGTTGACGTATACTCTTTCATAAGATTATGTCTGAATCTTCAGTAAGTGTCTGAATTCTTGGACCAATGCAGCAGATACTTTTTATCTTCTTCGCCAGGCACAAAAAGTCCAGCATTCAGCAAGTGCTCACTACTGCTGAGACCAGGTGATTGAATCGGCCAGTCTGCCCCCAAAAAGCTCTTAGCTTGTTTTGACTGTATTTTTTCAGGTTTTGTCGTCCAGTGACTTTTGATGCATTCGTCTGAACGAGAGCACACAGAATGTTCCTGTACACCTCTGCATTCATCCTGTTTCTTCTGTCAGCAGTGAAATCATCAATAAATGGCAGTGTGCCAGTTCCATTGGCAGCCATACATACCCAAGCTGTAACAGAAGCGCTGCCATGTTTGACAGATAAGGTGTTGCACTATCTCATGAGCTGTGTTTTTCCAGCACATTTTTTCCTCTCTCCAATATTTTGAAAGCGGCTTATTTTTGTTTCATCACTTTGTTTCTGCAGCTCTGCTTCCTGTGTGTTTTGTAGGATGTGTGAACTTTAACCTGGTGTTTCTGTATTTGAGGGAACAATTTACAACTTGTTGTGAAAACCCCCTGAAGTTCTGATCAGGGAATCTTTCCTTGATTGTTGACGAGGAAACATTTGCACCCACATCCTGGAGCACATTCTTGACTTGCTGTCTAACTATAAAGGTTTTTTTTTTTTTTTTTTTTTTTTTTTTCTTA
>VUQG01008203.1:5808-19533 GCA_015106755.1 Etia nguti | reverse complement strand
GCTACACATATATACAAACACACACACACACACACACACACACACACACACACACACACACACACACACACACACACTCACAGAAGACAGTGCAGCTGTTATGTGTTTTTATGCCTTCAGGAGTAACTTGGGATTCAGTAGCTTGCTTGTGGTTACTTTGACATGTGTAGGGGATGGGGATAAAAACCCCCAACATGCAATTTGTGGTCAACCTACCTGAGCCATGGCCAGCCCTACTATTCAGTGGACTGAAATGATAGGATTGTAGTGGAGGTGAGACGATGCAACTACTCTTCATCTTGTAACTATTTTAAACCTCTGACAGTCTGATTCACTTTGGCACTCTCAAGCCAGCGGCTCCATCCATCTATCCATTCTGTCGCTTATCTCAATTCGGGTTGTGGGGGCAGCAGTGTCAGCAGAGAAGCCCAGACTTCCCTGACCCAACCAGTTCTTCCAGCTCATCTGGGGAGACATTCCCAAGCCAGCCAAAAGATGTACTCTCCAACGAGTCTTGGATCTGTCCTTGGGCATCCTCCCGGTAGGACATGCTCAGAACACCTCACCTAGGAGGCGTTCAGAAGGCATCGTCATCAGATGTCTGTACCACCTTAAAAGGCTCCTTTTATGTGGAGGAGTAGTAGCTCTACTCTGAGTCCCTTTCAAATGACCGAGCTCCTCGCCCTATTTAAAAGGGAGAGCCCAGCCAGCACCTACTTCAAGCAAAAGTTAAGATAGCTTTGCTTTGACAGTGGTACAGTGGTCTCGCTATAATGCTTTCTTTGAAACTGCAGAACCTCATTGCTTTGCAGTACCATTATGTGCAAAGGGGGCAAAAATCACACCACACTGGTTGGTCTGTTTGAATGACTTAAAAAAAGAAAGTTTAAGAATTCTGTAACAGCCCAGCCTGCCATGTGCACTCCATGTTTATTGTTTTTGTAACTGACATTTTGGACATGGAATACATTGCTACTTTCACCAATTTACTGAAATAACTGCACACCGTTATTCTACATAAACATTCATCATTGCTTACTTCAGACATATCCACAATCAAAAGATCACTTCATGGATGGAAATACAGAGAGTTTACAACAAGGAAAAAAAAATCTTAAGACAGGTGAATATATAGGCTATAGGATAGAAAATGGTAAATGGACTGGTTCTTATATAGCACTTTAAGATTGAGCACACTAAGCGCTTTACACAGCTTGCCTCATTCACCCATTCACACAGCATTTTTTCTATGCTTTTTATATGTAAATGCTTTCTGTTGAACATTCACACATTTATACTCCGATGGATACATCGGAGAGCAACTTGAGGTTAGTATCTTGCCCAAGAAGCAAAAACTAAAGGTGGCAGCAGTACAGGTTCTACACTTAGGGAGGCACTGAGCACCAAGGATTTTTATCACAGTATTAAAAACATTCCTTATATTTATAATTTTGTTAGTTTTTCCAGTTACTGTTTTGCATCTGAAAATGGGGGCACTATATATAAAATTCAATATGGGACTATCCATAAAAATTGCCATAATTCCTAAACAAATACAACTATATTTTTGTTACATGTTTTTTTTTTAACATGGGCAAAACTTTTCTAAATAATATTGTAAATAAAATAAAAATTCAAAAGTGTCATTGTCCAAAAACCTATGCAGTTACTGTAAACATCATCAAATACACAGTAGACTTTGTGGCAGAACATTTGTATTAAGTCTCTTTCCTGGTAAGCTGCTGCTGTCCTTTGTTGAAACAGAGATCCTTGGTGGATTTTACTCATTTTTCAGAGGATTCTTATTGAAATCGCACAGTGAGCGGCTTAAGGTCCTATAACCTGCAGTAAATACCCAGCCAGCAAGCTTGCACAGCATGTGCTATATTCACTCTGCACAACCAGCTTATGTAAATAGATATCTGGTTAGCTCTAGACACAGTGTTACCTCAAGGGGAAAGCATACTTCTCTCCATCCTTCATCCCCCTTTTTCCAATTTATTGCTCTCAACAAATATCTTTTTTCATAAATTGTCACATATATGAAGCTAGATCCTGATAAACAGCTACCTGTTCAGTATCACTTCAAATGTAGCTACACTATATACAGGTATCTGCAGAGCAAGAAAAAAAAAGCCCTGTTTGCAGTAAAGTTGAATAAGAGATCTGCTGAAATGGATAGAAATGGATATGTTGTGTTTTGCAATTCCCTCTGAGCTATGAGCTTATCATGAAGAACATGCCAAAACAAGTTTATGTGCACATACACACATACTGTCACAATTCTTGCTTATCATTACTATGGTAAAACATGTAAATAACATTAGCTTCTCTGATCCTTTGATGTCGTCTGTAGTGAGTAAACAGCTAGGTCCCAGCAGTGATTCTCACCTGTTTAAGGGCTCAGAAGTACCTGGAAGCTACGGCCATTCTGCTTAATTTGAGACTGCGATCAACAGTCATTTCTGAACATCCCGGTCTCTCTTCCTGTGAGGCTCCAGTAGATGGTCCTGTGTCATCGTTTTCAGCTCATCGATTCAGCTGAAAAATTCATTTAAAAGTACCAATGAAACAGTAAAAAAAAAAAATATATATATATTCAGAGACTAGAATTAAAGGACAAAAGCGCTCTGAGTGACAGAGCAAGAG
This sequence comes from Etia nguti, assembly GCA_015106755.1. Classification (NCBI taxonomy): domain Eukaryota; kingdom Metazoa; phylum Chordata; class Actinopteri; order Cichliformes; family Cichlidae; genus Etia; species Etia nguti. The sequence continues at coordinate 16,884 of VUQG01008203.1, read as the reverse complement.
AAAAATAGGACCGTGTCCTAATTAAGTCTTCAGCCCAGATGAATTCATTGAGCCTTATTAGAGGGACCCGTAGAGACAATATCCTCTTCAGTCCTGAGAGAAATCTGGGAGTTGCCACTAGCAGAACACAATGAATTGATTTAGGAACTTTGCTATGACAGCACTTCACAATTGAGGGTGAATTTTCTGTGCTGTGACCACCTAACCTGACTGACATATATGGTTGGAGTTACATGTGGTATCGCCTCAACTAAATCAAACACAAAACAAGCTGGAAATTAAATCTGTTCCAGCACAGGCAGGTGTGTAGTGTTTTGCCTCTACTGGCAGGATTTAAATTGGCTTAACTGGCTTGAGCACTCAGCAGGATAAAAAGCAACTTCTATATTATACACTTGTAAATTAATAAGAGTTTTGGTGACCATGATATCTGAAATGTTCTCTACTTTTAGATTTACGACAGAACTGACAAGTTGGTCTGCAGCGTGCCGTTCTTTGTCACCGCCTACAAAAACAGAGGGCTACCATAACACAACACAAAAATCCCATCTACAGCTGTCAAAGAGAATCGTTTGATCACTGCCTTTGGTCTAGAAGGTCCATGGATAACAAAGCATTGAACCATCTTTCACATAAACTTTCATCTGATAAAAATTGTCAGTTTCTGTTAAATGTCTGAGTTTTTAAGAGCCAAAAGCAACAATGTTCAGCAGCATTAAGCAGAAATGTGGAAGTGTTTTCTGTGATAGAGGGCTGGACTGATAACCTGGCATACGGCGCATTTTTAGCCCAATGGACCGGTCTGAATGGCGAACCTGCCGTACAAACACTGACAGCAGCCCATTCGTTCATGTTCATTACTGACACGGCAATGCCCAATCAATTCTCTTGGCGACCTGGGGTTTACAGACGTGTGTGTGTTTCATACTCCAAACACCCTAATCCTCCAGCCTGGAATACACCCAGATTTCTGTAAAAGTTGGGCAAAGTTTTGGGTCATGGTTCAATAAGACAAACTTTGAGTGAAAACGAAAACTTCTCTCACAGTATGGAACTCCTTTATATGAAACAGGTCCAATCTCCACACCTTCATATTCGACTGAGGAATTTCAATGTCAAACTGCTCTCTCTTTCTGGTTGTGTCTCCTCTATGAAATCCGTTTGTAGAATGAAATGTACTTCTATCATATCCATGCAGAGTGCGGAATATTTCCATGAAGAATTCTTTCCCAATTGCAGCATTTAGGTAGACTGAGCTGAATAGTAGTTATCTGCTCTGATGGTAGCTTAGCCTCTGCAGACCCTTAAAACTCCAACTGCAGCCCCCCACCAGCTTCTTCTAGCATGCCTTTTTTTTGTTTCATCCCTAAATGGCCAGGAAGAGGTACTTTGAAGTGAAGGTAAAGGCAAATATAAAAAGAGTGAGTGTCCTCCATGACTCTGTGAAGAGGTGCCTTTTGGTTGTGGCTATTCCCCAGCCTCGCCTTGCCTCCGGCCTGCATGACACTCCACCTCCAGTTGCTAGCTGGCAGACTGGCACATCACACATATCCAGACTAGACAGATTATTCTCTAATACTTTGAAGAGGTTACATGTAAAGAGCACTAAACAGGAACACCCTTCTCAACCCGCTGCTATGACATAAAATACTAATGTGGCTAAAATTAAATGTTCACCATTCAAATCGCACCTCCACTCAGTGTGAGAAAGTCTGCAGTAGCTAATGTGATTATCGTTAAGCTAAGGGCAAGAGGACATGCAGCTGAGGTCTGAGTGTGTGCTGGGAGTATGAACTCAGAGAGAATTTTAGCGTCTTTTTAATTAGAACTTTTAAGCTGTGTCAAAGTTCTGAAAGCCTTTTCTTTTTTGGCTTTACTATTTTGGACTTCATGAACATTAACAGCCAGCAAATCACAACTGCTAACATAAAGGGACGACTTGAAAGAAATTCATTAAGTAATTATGCACAATTACAGCTTTACAATAGAGTGAGTACCACAGAGAATTGATACTAATGGCATAATCACATTTTGTAAAGGAGAGAGAGCTAAAAATGCTATGGTCTGTGAACCAGGCTCCCATTTTTTGCAGTGGACAACCTACATGTAGAGTTTAGTCATCAGTGATCAATATGAGATCAGTGTTAAAGTAGTAAGGTATGTGCTGCTTTCTGGCCTTATTGTTGCCAGATTGTGCGCATTTAAAAATTTCACCTTAAGCCAAAGACCTGCTGGTTATCCAATTTTCCCTATTTGTCAGTATTTCTGGACTAGGTTTACTTTCTTCAAAGAACCAACTGATTCTGTTGGTTCAAAAATGAATTTAAAGCAGCAGCTCTGATTTAAGGGGGGAAAGGAAACAGGGGAAAGGCACTTTTTGTCTAGGGGGATCCAGAAACTTCTAAACTAACTCCTACATCAAATGAGTATAGATGAGTGCTGAGGAACATTCATGAGCTTCTTTCAAAGTAGTATGCAAATCATAAACAGGCCTTCAAGTGAATATTTTGAGAATTGAACATTTCTAGCCCTACTGAAACTCATTTAGTAGTAGCAGCTTGACTTAGATCTATTTTTTAAATGGCAAGAATTGAACCCTTTAAAACCTGAACTACCAAAAAATTTTATTTTTACTGAACCTTCTGATGAATTACAAAAACTACATAAATATTAATTTACATATGGGTTAATTTGCATCATATTTGCTACATATTTTTCCCAGTTTATTCATTATCATGTTATTTATTTACTTTGGTTTTTCTGGGGAGACAAAAATAAAAACAAAAATCACACTGATCGAATATGATACACTTGGCTTTAAAGTTTTAAGATTCATTAAATTTAACTTTTGCCATGTTTATTCAGAGACATGAACATTTTCAGGGATATAGTAAATAAATGAATTTATTTTAACACAAACAATTTAACATATTTAGCCATCAGCCCCTACATTTTCATGAAACGAAAACATACATTTTTAAGTGCATTTAATGTTGAGATAAAAGAACTAGAAACGATTAGGCTTGGTGAGAAGAGCCTTAAAGATACGAGAGAACATAAATAATGTAATTCAGGGAAAAAACAAAACACAAAAAAGGTACTAAGAATAAATATGTACACCAAGGCAGCATCACTTCTTGAATATACACACAGATACAGATGTTGTGTAAAAAGACTTTTAAAACAGGGACAAGTGTACTGGGAAGAGAAACATATGGTTGTGATCTGTAGAACCGAATCTCTCAAATGTTAAAATAGAAGCTTTATAAAAGCTGGAAGCTTAAGTTTACATTAACAAGGTGAGTTAATTACAATAATATTATATCCAGACAAACAAAACCTAGCACACTACAATAAAACAATAACAAATGTCAGTTAAAGTGAGTTAATTAAAAAAAACAAACAAAACAAAACCAAAACATAACATTGAAGGGCAAAAAAAGTCAACACAAGAGCTCAACTATTTTCCCCTATTAAATATAAAACCTTAACTTCAAAATTAAATGTTAATTTACTTTACCATAGCATTTAGCAACAAACGTGGATGGGATTAAATTTCCATTTAAACCACATGTATACAAACATGATGAAACTTGGTCTATGCTTATAACCACGAACGGCACTGAGCAATTGCTTAGAAATCAGGAAGCTGAATAGGGAAACAAACACTGAAAATGTAACTAGTACACAAACACACACACACACACAAAATGTCAAGAAAAAATAAATTTGTCCTTCATTTTTTTTTTAAATTTAAGTCAAACTTGACCAAAGCAGTGGCTATCAAACACAAACATGGCACAGTACCGTTCCAGTTAGCCCTAGTCATGCAGTCTTAATTCAAACATTGTGAGTTTGGGAAAAGAAAAAGAAAACAATACTACCCTATCTTACCAAGTTAGAATAGTATTCTCGCTTCCTAGAAGTTCTCAGCAAAATGACTAATATTAGCTGGATAAAGCATAAAAATTATGACCAGCTTGCCCCCACTGATGCCCATATTTCAGATAGGAAGCCACAGACACCTGCAGCAGAGTTCTGATACTGGCAAATATCAGTATGTCCCTACATTCAGTGTATTATGATGGCTTAAAGCCATTCTTCTGGATTGGTTAAATCTGTGTAAGCCTGGAGCTCCAGTTTGGACAAATACAAGTTCGTCGTACTTTACAGGTAGCTTTAACTTTATGCAACTCGACCTATGTGGTCAAATCTTGCTTTCAGTGTCAGTCAAGGCAAATGAGGTGGAAAAGGCAAGTAGTGACTCCTGCTGGTGCTTTCAAACAGCAGCATTTCAGAAGAGGTGGGTGGTTGAACGACTGAATGTGTGGTACTTCCTCTCAAACATGGTAGGCAGATGGACCATGGAGGGCGAGTGGTGTGCCTGTAAATGAAAGAGAGATTTTTTTAAAAGAAAATGACAGACATGGAAGAAAAAGTACTTATAGTTAGTTATATGTTAATACCCAACTGCCCCGTTAAAGAGTGAATCAGGTTTCTTGAAACACTACTTTCTATATTTATGTTTGTAACTGAATATGAGAATGGCAGTTTTACCTATTATGTGTTTGTATACAAGTAATTATGGTGCAAAAGCCTCTCACTGATCTTTTTCAACAAACTTACTCAAAATTCATTCTCTTGGATTACAGTCCTACCTTAAATTAAATTACAGTCAACCATATTTATATAGTACCTTAACAGCAGACACCTTAAGGTGCTCTAAATGATGAAAATGCTAAAATATCAGAAAGAGAACCAATGTGTTGGCAACAGCAGAAAGGAAGAAACCTTTGTCAGAACCAGACTCAAGGAGGGACAGCCATCTGCGAGAAGTGGTTGTGGGGGGTGAGGGGGAAAGATGACAAAATATGGGGCTTGCCCTTACTGTACCATAAATAAAAACAAAACAAAACACAAAAGGCATTAAAGGGTCTGAAAAGTGAAGCCAGTGAGCAAGTACATTTTTAAAAACACATGCCACTGTACAGAAGTCTACAGAAAGGAAAATAAAAAAAAATAAAATAGCCCTAGAGTCTGTTGATCTATGACTTCAGGAAACACTTGAATCTCCAAACTGCAGTTGATTTTCAGCGCAGAACAAGGACCATTCACCAGATGCAGTCCAAGAGGATGAGATTTAAGTGTCAAACCACAAGACCAGAAGCACCTGAATAATTTTGAAGATCTTGACAACAACAATCTAACCAATCAAACTAAAAGACAAGAAAGGCGAGGGCAAGCAGTTATCAGTAACTGGATTTTCAAAATAAGAGCACAAAAACGGGCAGTGCTTTCAATATGATTATTAGCTCCACAAGAGGCGGTAAATACCTTGGTTCCTTCATTTTTGAATAAAACCTAAGTATTTTTATTTTATTTTTTTTAAGAAGGCAGCTTGAAATGTTTATTATTAGACTTTGTATTTGAGTACTCATAAATATGAGTGAAGATCTGTATCAATTGGATATTTAACTTTTCCCACAATTAAATGGCAATTTAATGTTTCACCTCCCACCAAGGTAATTTAGATAATCTGTTGATTATCTGACTGTTTGCATTTGTTTTCCTGATTACAATCACTCTACACTCATTGTAACAAGTGTACAATGAAATCACTGCATAATCACTGAAAGCTGACATAAACAAAGCAATAAGCTCTAATAAACTGAAAATATTGCAGAAATTGCAATGCATTATCATGCAATTTGGATACAGCGTACATGTACAGTGTATGAAAAAGTGCTTCCCCATTTCCTGATTTCCTATTTTCTTGTATGTTTGTAACACTTAAATATTCCAGATCAAACAAATTCTAATATTAGACAAAGATAACAGAAGTAAATACAAAATGCAGTTTCTAAATGAAAATGTGTATTAATAAGGGGATAAAATCCAAACCTACACTGCCCTGTGTGAAAAGTTGATTCCCCCACATAAATTAACTGTGGTGTATCACGTCTTTGGAAAACTGAGTTCAACTTCTCTAGCCACCCAAATGCCTGATTACTGCCACACCTGTTGTCAATCAAGAAATCACTTAACTCAGACTTGCCTGAGAAAGTGGAATAGACCAAAAGATCATCAAAAGCCAGACATCATGCCACAATCCCAGGAAATTCAGGAACACATGAGAAACAAAGTAACTGAGAGCTACCAGTCTGGAAAAGGTTATAAAGCCTTTTCTAAAGCTGTGGGACTTCAGCAAACCACAGTGAGAGCCATTATCCACAAATGGCGAAAACAGGGAACAGTGGTAAACCTTCCCAGGAGTGGCTGGCCAACCACAATGACCCAAAGAGCGCAGCGACGACTCATCCAAGAGGTCACAAAAGACCCCAGAACAAAACCCAAAGAACTGCAGGCCTCACTAGCCTCAGTTAAGGTCAGTGTTCATGACTCCACCATAAGAAAGAGACTGGGCAAAAATGTCCTGCATGGCAGACTTCCAAGACGAAAACCACTGCTGAGCAAAAGGAACATAAATTCTCATCTCAGTTTTGCCAGAAAACATCCTGATGATCCCTGGAGTCTTCTGGGAAATGACAAGACAAAAGTTTAACTTTTCGGAAGGTGTGTATCCCATTACATCTGGCTTAAAAGTAATAGCATTTCAGAAACAGAACATCATACAAACCATAAAATATGGTGGTGGTTGTAGTTTGATGGTCTGGGGTTGTTTGGACCTTGAAGACTTGCTGTGGTAAATGGAACCATGAATTCTGCTGTCTACCAAAACATCGAGAACAAGAGTATCCAGCCATCTGTTGATGACTTTAAGCTGAAGCGCACTTGGGTTCGGCAGCAGGTCAATTATCCGAAACACACTAGTCCACCCCTGAATAGCTTAAGAAAAACAAATTGAAGACTTTGGAGTGGCCTAGTCAAAATCCTGTCCTGAATCCGATTGAGATGCTGTAGCATGACCTTCTTAAAAAGTTCATTCTCAAAAACCCTCCAATGTGGCAGAATTCCAACAATTCTGCAAAGATGAGTGAGTCAAAATTTCTCCACAGCGCTGTAAAAGAATCATCGTCAGTTATCACAAACGCTATCGCATTCAGTTATTAGGTTTAGGGGGCAATCACTTTTTCCACACAGACCATGTAGGCTTGGATTTTTTTCCCATTTAATAAATATATAATAAATATTTAATAATACACACTTTCATTTATAAACTGCATTTTGTGTTAACTTATCTTTGCATCAGAAAATATTCAGGTTCTTTCAGTTTTTGAATGCATAGTTCTTAATCTGATATAATGAAGTTGATATAATTCCTATTTTTGCCCATTAATCCACAGCAACTGTTTGAAAACAATATTGTAAATTCCAAAATTTATCATTCATATTAAGTATTCAGAATCCCAAGTAAGTACTTCATAGAATCTCTTACGGAAGTAATCACTGATAGATGGTATAGGCCAGGTGATGTAGACTTGTCTGTGATAGAGTTCTCAAATAGTATACCAGAGAATCAGCTTATTTTACCTCATCATTTCACATGCCTTCTATTTAACGTGTTTAAGCGCCTGACAGAGAGTGATCCTTCTAAAATTGTTGTTCTTACAGCAATTTCTCTTTGTTGCAAAATGCATTGCTTTTCACATAGTCATGTACATTTTGCTGGATGTAGACTGGTGAACAAAATTGCCATTTAACAGGTTTTAAATCAATTTTAATTTAAACAATGCCTGCAAAGCTGTACTTAAAATACTTTCTAAAGGCATTGTATAGTCAAGCTTGACTCAGAGTTAAGAGTGGGAGTGTGAGTCAGTGTGTACGTGTATGCACCAAGCACAAAGTTTAGTTTTTGTGGTGCAGCCTCATTTTAATTACTGAATGCAAAGAGACAAACATTGTTACTCAAGTCTCTATGCCTTTCAGTCCAAACCTGGCACCGAACTAATTGAGATGTGCAACCTTTGCCAATGCAATCACACTTCAGCAGCTTTCCACCTGGCTTTTACACACATGGCAAGTGCACTTTACAAGCATTTCATCAGAGCCACAGTTTTTCCAAATACCCTGTGTGAAAATGCACATCAGCAGATTTATGCCTAGTTACAGTGATATAGCGCCAGTGTCATACAAAGGCATTTTTACTCTAAACATTACAGTTTACCTAGATGTGTTTTTTATTGGATTAAATTAAGTAGAGTTCATCATAACAGTGCTACAGCAGCCCTTTTTTTTGTTCAAGAATCAAGACTTCTTCAAGTTTTAGTTTCAATAGCGTGATCACTGCAAGAAGTACAGTAATGGTGAGAACCAAAACAACAAATTCAAAAATATTTCGAGGCTACAAGTCCGTTTTCACTGTGAAAACGGAAGTATTTGAAGCTTTCTGTTATGGTACGAATGTGTCTAAATTTTACTTTCTTTGTAGATAAAGTTGTTTCTTCTTGATCTAGACTACACACTTTTCTTGAATCCACTGGACTACAGCTATTATTGTTGTAACTATTGCTTCTTATTTCAGCTCTAGAAAAACAATCAATGATGGTTGATCAAAAAAACAAAAAACAAAAACAAAAAACCCCTGCTCATTGCTTTTGGGTTGCCTATGCAGGAATGTTGCTACACATGTATCGTTATCCACATGATGCCTGCATTTAAGATCCAATGGGGGTTTTTGTAAGTGCACCTACTCAAAACAACACTTTCTATAAAAAGCTGGTATCATTATCAAGCAATTCTCCTTTTGCATCAGTGCAATTCTCACTTCATTTGCACTTCTTTCCCATCTGACCGTATGCATTTGTGACTGAGCAAAATGCCCATGTAAAAAACCCAAAAAACAAAGCACAAACATAAACTAGAGACCAAACGGTACGTTTTAATCGAGTTCTGTAGCCTATGTGCCTAGGGGCATCAGGTCAGGGGCAACACAAGAGTGTCTGCAACCTCAATGCCACAAAAATCCTTCACACTGGTCCTTTAAGTGGCTTCAGCTAATATGAGACATCGTGTGTCTAGTGACTCAGCCATCACATGTGGTTAAAATGTATTACAGATAACAGGTGACCTGCCACTAAACATTAAAGCTCACATAAAAAGTCACACTGACATTGTGAATACATTGACATTTTAATTTTAGTGTGCTGTTTGTGTGTAAACTAGCCCAGATACACAAAGCTCACTGCATACAAAAATTAAAGGCTTTGACATTTTGATTTTTATTCTTGATATTTTCCTCAAGTGGCACTAAAAAGAACGGCTTTGATCAAAATAAAGATCGATAAGAGACAAATCATCCTGTTTTATAGTTGTAACGGTAACTGAATCATTCCTTTTTAATATTCATGAGTCAGCTCAATGCAAAATGAAATAATCTGTTTGTGAAATCAAGACTTTATATCTGAGTCTCTCCCTCAAAATAAGAGGTATCAATCTGGAACGACAGTCCCAGCTCTATATGACCACTGCTCATTACTAACATGTACACTGTACCCCACCTGGTGAATATTCCCATCCACCACCAACACCACCACCACCACTCAGTAATCTAAGAAATTCTTCAGAAAAATTACTCCAAATCAACCCTTAAAATCTCCACCCTTTACACCAATACCAATCTCCAGTGGAGAGAAGCATTATATGTAAACTGCTTGAATCTCGTCTGTGGCGATCCGACTTGGGCTGTGGAGCAGATCTTTTATTTGTATTTTTTCATTTTGCAGGGTCTCAGCTTCTAAGGAGTTGATTTGGGACTAGAAACGCACCAGTGATATTCTGATATTAAAAAGGCAAATGTACCAAGACAGTTTAATGAGTATTAGTATAAATTGGAAAATGAATTGGTGCACCCGAGACTGAAAGTGGACAACAATAATGTCTGCTCACATCAAACTCCAGGACAAAGCTCAGCGATCATTTAAAGCAGAGTCTCTTTGCGAGGACTGGTCACGACAGCCTTCTGTGGGTCCATAGGAACTTGAGGATTTCTGCCTGACTCGGGAAAGACCCTACTTTTGGCATTAAAAGGTTGAGGACCTGGGGAGCTTGGCTGGAATCCTACAGAGGGTAGAGGTCTGGACAAATGTTGTCAAGATTTGGGTTGGGAATGTTAGAGTTGAGCTGTGTGGAGTTTTGGACAGCTGAAGTAGAAGTAGAGGTGGGAGGATTTAAACAGGACGACTCCCAGGAAACAGGGAGGCTGGAATGAGTTAGTGCTGGCTGATTAAGTAAAGAATCATTAAAAATGGGCTTAGATTCTCTGGTGACAGAGCAAGCATTAAGCTAGGGGTCTTGGCTCAACTCAGAAGCAATTTTGGGGGCAGGGTTTTTGGGGGGAGTGCAGGGGGTGCGCATAAGATCAGTGATCTTGAATCTGATTGGAGGGTGGTCCAGAGAGTTAGAGCGCTGCACCGCGGCACTGCTTTTGGTAGAATCACTCAAATTGAATGTTGAGGCAGCGCGAGGCATCTAAAGTACATAACAGAAGGGAGAAACAAACGGAGCAGGGTTTTACATTTAATGAAGGGGGGGGGGAAAGAAGACGGCAAGAAAACAGATGAGCCAAAACATCACAAGGCAAAACAGATCAGTACAGTAACTCAAGGTTGTTCATAGGATTTCTTTGTGGATGAAATGGCAGAAATGAAAAATAATTATGTTTTCATTATTGTATAATCATCTGAAGGCAAATCCTACCATGTAGTATCATAGTGGTTCTACATTACAAAACAGATGAGTTTTCCTATATGCCTGGAAAGGCAAGGACCCCATTATACCTGCCATGCTGCATCGTACAGTGCGAATGACACTGTACGACTGACACTGTACGACAAAGCTGACGTCAAATTGACGCCACATCCACCATTTCTGTCGCTCAAGCACCTCTCAATTTCTATAACCTGTGGCGCTACCATACATTTGTGTCAGTTTTCTTGCTATTTTAATTACACATGGGTTGACATATGACATACAAGCTCAGAGATTCACCATTCACCATTTTGTTCAGTCAGAAAAATAACATTCAACTCACCTCGCACAAAAAACTCTATTCTTAGCCATTCCTATTGAAAATAATTTGTGGAGTTACAGGAAAGACAAACTCCATCTGATAAAAAA
>VUQG01008196.1:3705-29037 GCA_015106755.1 Etia nguti | reverse complement strand
TGATGTTCAGAATCAGAATCAGAATCGTGTTTATTGGCCGTGTATATGCACAGACACATACAAGGAATTTGGTTCCGGTAGATGGTGACTCTCAAGCACAGCATTGTATATCTCAACAACGTAAGCAGCACAATTCACCCACACACACACATGGATATATACAGCTACACATGCATACACATACATACACAAACCTACACAAGCTGTGTAAACCAACCATAAATAACCAATCTAAATCTTATATACATAAAATACAGGATGACCGGAATGAAATGAAGTGAGATGAATGCCACAGAATGTACATAAGGTGCAGTTGCAGTCTGGCAGTGGGAGCAGTGGGACAGTTCAACTGTTTAGGAGGGAGATGGCGAGGGGAAAGAAACTGTTCCTGTGTCGGGTGGTCCTGGTCTGCAGGCTTCTAAACCGTCTGCCAGAGGGCAGCAGGTCAAAAAGTCTGTGTCCAGGGTGTGAGGGGTCTGTGATGATTTTCCCTGCCCGTTTCCTGGTTCTTGAGAGGTGCAGGTCCTGGATGGAGGGGAAGAAAATATAATGTGACCACCTTTATATTTCAATTATTTGTCTTTAAAGACAAAACAAGAAAATTAAACAGAGAAAAGAGAAGAAAAGGAAAGGAAAGAACAACAATCATAGCAACTATGGGCTGTTTTCAGTGCAGCTACTAACATTAAAATCTCTGTGTAGAAGACCTGTTATGGATCCCTGGCTGCTCTGTCTCCTTCAGTGTGTGAAAATGGTGATCCTTCAAATTGATTTTCATTTTCAGAAGTGGATGAAGTTGCAGGGAGGCAAATCTAATGAGTGAGCCTGCAGTGAGAAATGATTGCGTTGATGTGACCAGAAGATTCCTGCTTTAACAGTGTGCTCTGACCTGGTAATAGATGACACGCTGATATTCAGAGGAAAGTTGTCAGGACATTACAGCAGAACACTGTGTTGACAGGCTCAACCTGGGGGACCAGTTCACACTGTACAACACAATGAATGTTCAAAAACATGATGCGCATACACCAGGACTTGCCCCTCACATGACGCACAGCCATCGGTCTTGGAAACTGTGAACTCTTCATCTGAAACCTGGTTAAAACTGCTCATCATATCCATAGCCAGAGCCCTGTCTCTCATCAACAGTAATGACACCCTGGTTTGAAAGAGAGATTTACTGCAAGTTTGTGGTGCAGAACACTCAGCATAAGTAGTCAAAACAGGCCTTCCAGGGAGAGATCTAAAAATATTAGCTGCATGGAAGCGGATTTTTATTGACTTTTATTAGTAGATTTATAGGTAAGGCTTTCAATTTTTATTAACTTATTCTCAGAACTTTTTGATCATACCTCATACTTGATGAGGTGTGATCTGGGACAACTACGAGGCTTAGTAAGGATTAAATATCACTGAAGTAATGACCAGTGATCATCAGTGGAAAAAATTTGAAGCACTGCCCTGATCCATTGGGCCTCCCACATGTTGCCCTGCTATTTGTTTCTGTCTTGCAATTAGAAAAGTGAACAACAGCTTCAGTTTTATGGTTAACCACTATATTGACAATTAGATGTCTATTCTCAGGGGTAATCATCCTGCTTCTGCTGACAATAATGCTACAAAGACATCAGTTGTGCGATCCAGGTAGCGCTTCACAGAGCAGAGGCATCCTAACAACATGACCCAAATGAGCATTCACTCACATGGCTCAATTCTGCCAATCAGGCTCATTAAAACCTGTGAGAAAGATCCTCTGGATTTTTAATGTACAGTGAGCATTCGGGATTCTGCCTGATGTTTAATTCATTCTGGTTGAATATGAATGGCATGCGACGAATGTTTTTTAAGATGTATTTGTTCATAACCTCGTTGATTATTTCAGGTGTGTAAATGTGTGTGTATGTGTGTATATTTTCATATTTCCGCGAGAGCTGACTGCTATTCACAGTGTGAACTTTTGCACTGGTGTTCTTATTGGTAATCCTTATCCGTTTGGTAGCAAGACTTTCATAGAATTTCTTTGACATTATTCAAAGCCTTCTTTTCAGTAGTCAGCCTGATGATATAACATGCCCGCTAAATCTTTTTCAGCATTAGATCTTTATTTTAGTAAAATCTGCTTTGATATTGGAAATCATTGACTATTCAAAGCAGCTGAACTCCAAAGCTGGGCGAATCAACTAAAGACCAGTGGTGGAACAACTCCACGCTTTATTGCAGTACGTCTGGATTGGATGCACTAGAAATATTAAATCCAATATGCATATAACTGTTCAGTGCCAGTGCATGAAATGGTCAGTGGAGCACGTATGCAAATAATCATTAAATATCAGCGTTTTGTCAACACCAAACATGATTTTCTCAAACCTTGACACATCCAGTTGCAGTTGCCTCGACCTAACCATACATTTGCCATACTCTGTTTTTCTTAATTATAAATGAGGGAAGCCAGCTTCAAGAGATAAATCAACCTAGTATTTTGTACTTGATTTCAAATACTGTAGGCTAATTAATCAAAAGATTTTTCAAATACTACCTAGAGTCAGTAAATGATTTTTAAATGGAAATGTGTTAGAAGCCTTGATTGATTAATAAAAAAATGCTGTATTCCCACAATACTTATCCCACAATAATTCCCACAATATCTTAACAGCTTCTTTGAAGTACAAAATTGAAACACGATTGAAATATTCAGGGTTATATAATAAATGATGAATTGTTCCTAATACATCTGAGAGTAAACCATTAGGTTTATGAAGACTGCAATTGTAACTCCTGGGTTAGAGCATCTCTATTGTTAAACAGGAGAACTTCCATTCTGACCTCCTGCAGAATTTCAGCAGCATTCCAAGAGAGTCTAGACAAACTGAGTCAGAATGACCCGTATTCTGCACCTTGATGGCAGATGTTGAATAGTCAGTTATTGCACAACAGGAACAACAGTTTGTGCCTGTTGCAGTGCTAATCCCCAAACCAAATAGTGGACATTGGAGGTTAAAGGAACCATTCAGGTGAAGAAGAAGTCTTCAAGTAATTCAGGAGGTGAAAGCGGTGACCTGTTTGCACTGTCTAGATTGTGGATGTAGTGCTGCTGACTTTAACTGAGGAGATAGCTGCCCAGTGGAAAGAATATTTCGAGGATCTTTTGGCCCAACTTTTGTAGAGGAAACAGATCGTGGGGATAAGGGTAATGATTCAGAGCAACATATTCTGGCACCCATTCTCATTAGTATTTTTCAGGGTAGACCTTGCTTATTTAAGCAAGACAATGCAAAAACAGCATGGCCCTGTAGGAAAAACAAACAAACAAAAAAAACAGAATTTTAAAAAAAGAAATAAAAGGATTTAGGATGACTTAATCATTCATTACAACTGGTGAAACATAAAAATTGAATTAAACTGAATTGAAAAGATGAGTAAATGCAAGACACTGTAAACATGTCCCTGTTATGTAACATATGCATGTCATGATGCATATTGTGCACATTTTCTGCAAGTATTCAAGCCTATATACATATTGTTTTTTTTAACCACAACCTAAAGCCACAATTTCAAAGTATAAAATTATCAGATCTTTTTTTAAAGGTGTTGATAGTGAATATGAGTATATGTCTGTGTGTGTGAGGAAGGATGTGAGTTTGACTGTGTGGCTGAAGACATGTTCACTGTCTGGTTCAGCAACATTATTTTTTTCAGTGATCCACCTGAAACTGAGGCCAAATAACTGCAGTAAGATTCTATTGATGGCAAAACACATATTTTACTGTAGCCACAGAATATCAACAGATAAAAAAAACACACAAACATGTGTCAGAGATTCATAGTTTTTAACTCAAGTGTACCAAAGTTAGACTCAGCTCAGCCTCTACAGAAACACAGCTTATGAACACCAGCCCCTAAGTAATCACCGACGTGCACATAACCTGGAGCTTTGCTTGAATCCTTGTGTATGTTTATCCAGCAGAGCAGGTGTTCTTGTCACGGCTTTGCACACAGAGGCGATTACCAAAGGCAAGCATATAAATGTACCTATGAGACCCTTCACAAACAGGTGGTATCCCTTGATGCTGTATCAAAGAAAACAAAGCACCAATGCTACAGCTGGCACTATTCATTACAGTTGTGGAAAAAAAACAAAGCAAGTACATCCAATGAAATTTATGAGACTCTGCTAATAATGGCAATAAATTATAACAAATGACTCAAACTGTCTCAAAAATTTCTTAGTAATTTTTTTTTTTATCTAATAAAATAAAAACAGATTGTCACACATGTCTTTAGCTCATAAAATAACAAGTAGAACCTGTTGCATTTAAATCTCTGACATCTAAATGTTGTTACTGAAGTCTGTGATATCATTATGTGAGGAGGTAAAGAAATACCACCAGAAAAAAGGTTGTGAACACCCAGGTTTTAACAAGAGTCAGTTCATGTTCTTGAAAAGCTCAGCAGCTTTGACAAGGTACCAATATATTTTAATGAAAAACATGAAATTAACATAAAACTAATTTTTAAAAAGCCATGATGTGTGAAAGTAAGTATCATCATTAAAGAGGGTATGTGAGTAGATGAGTGAACACTATAGACTGGAGTATGAATGTGCAAAGCAGTGCAGAGTAGTTTACCTGTTCAAACTTTTAGGCAGATGGGGGAGCAAACAAACTCTTCTCTGAGCAAAGTGAGGCTACTTTCGTGGAAAAGTTCCTGCAGATACTTCTGCAGTAACCCACAGAGCACAGGAAAAGGAGTCCTTTCATTTGTGATTAGCTTAAAGGCGGGTGCATGGTCTTGTTTTTATGGTCCCTTTGTTTTGTTTTTATGGGTCGATATACCTTCAGGCAAGGCAAAGGAACAAAAATGTTTATTACCCAGGAGAGTGAAGTTTGCAGCAGTGCAGCTGGCCTTCTTCTGGACATGGCCACTACATCTGGGAGAGGATTTCCCACAATCTCTTGTCTTGTTCTTGCTACCCAAGTCCTTTCTGTCCCGTTTTGTGCAGCTGCTATGCCAAACTGTCATTCTGAGACAGGGGATGTTTTCTATTGTGTATCTGTAAAATATGTAAAAGCCCAGATCATAGTGATAGATGTAGCTATACGAAGAGATAGAAACATCAGGAAGAAGAAACATGAGAAGCTCTAAAAATACCAAGGCCTGAGAGAGGAGGGTGAAGGCAACAGTGGTCCAGAACTCTCGGGGCAGTGGCATCCAAACACAGAGAGTGGCTTCAGCAGAAATGACATCCGAGATTTCCAATTTTAGGATAAGATCAGAAATGAATATGCAATGCTGCAACATTCAGTCAATCAATTAAACCAATAAATAAACTTTAGTAATATAAGTCTGAATCCGCACAACCTTTCAGTTCTACTGAATTATAAGTAGACTGATACAGTATTTTCCTCCTTCTTAGACTAAAAAAAATATTTTGCTGATAGACTTCTCTCCTCTTTTTGCCACCCCACATTTTTGTGACTCTCCACACAGAAAATGAGGCGGCTCCTGTTCCATTTAGTGACGTGAACAGCAGATTTTTGGACTTTGAGAAGAACTAAGTACAGAGGGTCTAGACATATCTGAAAATGACTCACTTCCATAATATGTTTTCTAGCATAAAGGCCTGATAGGTTTGCGTAAGGCCTGCCTGCCTGTCTATATTCTCCATATCCACCCATTACAGAAGCTGTGTCATCAGCTGAAATACAACAAAAAGTGAGAGTCATATTTCTTCAGAGATGCCTGGAATATCAAGGTTCTTCGAAGAAAAGTAACAAATAGCCCCAGTGAATGACTCCTATTCAACATCCTGAAATAAGTTGCAACTTTGTAGGGAATTTTACTGTACAAGTTCAGTGGTAATATTAGTGAAAAACGTTGCTTTTTTTCGTAATTTAAATAAAAAGCCTAAAATTTGTTTTTCTACACTATGTTCATTCATTGTAAAGTTGACTTCAAGCTTTTTGTGTTTTCATTTTAATGATTCTGGTGCAAAGAGCATGAAGAATGAGAAATACAGTATAACAGATTATAGCATTATTTCCTTTTGAGTTGAAGTAAATGGCTGTTCATCACTGTTGTCTCTCAGCAGTTCATTACACGCAACCACAAAAAAGGGAAACACTGTTCACTTGATTACACCCAGATGACATAACACACCCCATGAGGCGGGGAAGTCATGGAAAGTTTGCTTAGAAAGGTGAATCTTAGCAAAGGATATTAATGGAAAGTTGATTGGTAGGGAAATCTTTGGAAGGAAAAGCTACACAAACAATACAGATGATTGAAACCTTGAGAAGACTCAAATGCTGAAATATTTTTTTTACATGTAATGAAAATGGAATATATGAAAGGTTGAATTCACTAATACAAAAAAACGTGTAGGCCTTGTAAAATATGATCACTTACTGCTCTGAATCACTTTCATATTTCTTCCATTTAGCATGTGCTCGAATAAAATGCACATTTTTCCTGGGACAAGGATTATCCCATTCAAATGGTGTGAACTGTAGTTTCACAGGAGCACAAAATCCATTTCTGAGTTCATTGCCGTTTACACTATTGACTGTTTCAAGTGGCCGTACTGAAAATCACTAAGTGGAGAAGATACCCTTTGTCCCCAACAGAGATACCAAATAAATGAGCACAGAGGGAATTCTCTCACCCAGTTTATAATACAAGTGAAATACAAGTGAAGATGCTGTTGCTAAAGACAGAATACCTACACGAGCTTTTCCTTTTACACACTGTATGCAACTTTATTATTTAGCCTTTAATGAATATTCTTAGTACTCATTAAATCATATTCATTAAACCTTTGAATGTGCAATATGTTAAATTAATTCACTCACAAGAGAATAGTAAAGCTCATTCCTCATCACATTTGGTAGACTACAGTATGTGACACCATTAAAATAGAGGTTTATTGTTTTGAAGAAACTCCTTGGGCTAACAGTGTGTGATAACTCTGTGTGTATACAGTGTTTGTTACTTTGTTACTAAACGTTCACATGTATTCTACTTGAGGTTTCCTCATGGCCAGAGTAGGCATTTAACTTGTTTCATAAAGTTTCTTTACTTTTGACACTTCCACAGCCTGTCTTCATCCTATCTTCCTCCCGTAACTCCAACCGGTTGCGGCAGATGGCCACCCCTCCTACAGCCTGGCCCTGTCGGAGGTTTCTTCCTGTTAAAAGGGAATTTTTCTTTCCCACTAACACCAAACAGTTTGCTCAAAGGGGGTAATGTGATTGTCTCTGTTTCCTTTGTATTATTTTAGAGTCTTTACCTTACAATATAAACTGCCTTGAGGTAACTGTTGTTGTGATTTGGTCCTATATATGTGTAAAATTGAATTGAATTGAATTGAATTAAATTGAATTGAACTATTGCATTAGTCTTTTGAATAAAAATGGCAATTCTTTGTCTGCCATGATTCCTGGTTGCTCACATATAAGCCACACATCAGAATGCATATTTTTATTAGAGATTAGTGGAAGGGCTGATGATCAAGACAGATAACACCTAATAATTGCTCAGTTTTTTCACAAATTTTCAATTTTTCAACTCTGAGTAAAAATACATCTGAGACACTGAGGTCTACTGAAAGGTGTATAGGTTCTTTTTCCCAAACAAAATGAGTGCGATATGAGATCTTACCTGTCTTACATAATCCTAATCTTCACCTCTGCAGTTGCTCTTTGCCGCATCTTTCTCTCATGTTCTGTCAATAAAATGATACGAACAACAATAAATATTTCTTAATATCTTTTATATATAAATAGAACCAAATTTTTGAACACACCAAACCTTACCATGAAATTAATCTTTTGTGTATTGAAGCCCAGCTATAAACAGATGTAAATGTGTGCCATGTGACAAAACTATACCATTGAGTTAGACTAGCAAGCGATATAAAGAACATTCTTCTTCACCAACCTGAGCCTGTGGACGAGGCAGTTGGACTGAGTCATCTGCTGCTACAGCAACGGGATATACATAACTTTTTCTCAAACTCTTCTGGCTTCACGCCTTGTTGCTTTCCTCCTTTTTCCATTCATAGTTTTTTGTCTTTGTTTTTTTTTTTTTTTTAAGAAAACGCTTCTTAGCCTGGGCTGATACCAGATGACAAAATTGGCAAAGCCTATAAAAATTATTTTTTCTCTTTCACTGTCTCTCTTTCTCAGGGGTCACATAAAATGTGAGCTTGGTAATTAGGATAAAGTAGACCTGCAGTTTGAGTGACAAAATCTGGAGCATACTGGTAGTGAAAGTTCCACCTTCCACATTTTCTTGAGAGCATGCAGACACCATCCAGGAGACACTGAGTAACAAGTCTAAACCAACCAGAAACATGTTTATCTCAGAGGGGAAGCTCTTCATCTACAGATTTTCCTGATCTGTAGCTGATTTAGTTTCAAACTTTATTATATATTTTTTTAATTACTGTTATTGTTAAAAATAACATTACCCAATACCTTTCATCTTACAAAAGCTTTATGTCCAAGCTGTGTCCTTGTACTTTAAATTACTAATACATTATGTCATTTGACTGGTGCTGACCTTCATACATGTTTATCCTTGTTCCCATGGGCCTGTGGAATACCCATGTACTTGTAGCTGTCCTGTATATCCACTATACTGCCTTCTGGTAGCTCAACCCATTCAATCTGGATCACCTTCCCTCTCATTGCAACCGTTCAGCCACAATTATCCAGTTGGAATGACATCCCGATGTCATTGCTGTATATCCTGGTGAGATGGATCAGTCAGCTGATGTCTTGCTGACTTCTGACATACAGGTTGATGTCATCCATGTCCATGGAGGTGGCTGATATTCACTCCACTCCTGAATCTTTTTCTGTATTTGCTCTTATGAGTCATGGCTTGACATGGCTTAGGTATTTGCGATATATGAAGCAGGGCTCTAGACTAACTTTTTGCCATGGTTGCACTGGTGCGCCTAACTTTTTTCTTAGGTGCACCAGCACAAAAGTTAGGTGCACCCAAATTTTTCAACCGCATTGCTTAAGCATGTTCAGTTTTTAATTTTTTTTTTTTTAAATTGCTGTCCATACAGACAATACTAATTTGTAAATGATTAACTAACAATCTGTTCCACCTGCTTGCCTGACTACCACTGGACTCAGAGCCTTTAGTTGTTCTGCCCCGAGACTTTGGAATGCACTTCCACTTGTTCTCCGGACCACACACTGTCTCACCACTTTTAAATCACGTCTCAAAACTCTTCTGCTGCTATTGTTCACGTGTTATTGTAAGGTGACCTTGAGGGTCTGAAAGGCGCCTATAAATAAAATGTATTATTATTATTATTAATCTTGTGCTTGTGCTAAGTGCTTTGGCACTCTTTGGCAATATTGTAGGCAATGTTAAACTTAATCATCACATCGGCCTCCTCTGACAACTGGTTTGTTGCTGCCTGCCGCTGAAAGGCAGTGGGGAGAGGGGACACTCGGACAGTGCATTTATCACAACATGTAATGTGTTTTGTGGATACACTGTGCTTTTTCAGCGTTTAGAGATTGATGGCTCCGTGTCAGAGCACTGGCTATGAATTTCAGACGGATCAGGCCTTAACTTAACGAAAAAGTTATCAATTGTTCTTTTCATCTTTTCTCATTACCCACAGCTACATCCACTTCTGTCGGGCCTAGGCTACTCACTAGGGCTGGGTATCGTCACTGATTTCTATAATCGATTTGATTCTGATTCACAAGGTCCCGATGCGATTCAATTTTGACTCAGACAGTCAGAAATATTATAATTCTGATCATTTATCAGTAATTTGGCATAATAGTTTAAATTTCTTGCTATTAAACAGCCGAAATGAGGCTTTCTTGACGGAGGCCATTTTTTGAAAAAAAACAAAACAAAACAAAAACAGCGCTGTACATGACTTGTGCGTAATAAGCGAACGAATAATGCAGAAAACAGAGATTTGAGATAGAAAACTGTTCTTGAAGTACACTGAGAGAGAGAGAGAGAGAGAACAGCAAAAGTAAGAGGGAATTCATGATGATGTTCATCAAATGTGAAGCCTAGTTTGGATCTTCTTTTGCTGCTGGTTCAGTCAATTTTGGATGGACAGGGAAAAAACCTGCAGCATCAGAATCTAGCGCAAAAAAGACGTAAACACAGAGCGCGGACCCGACACATAATCTGTGAACTGTCGGCTTCCAGCCCCTACGGTACGTACGCCCACACGCCAACATCTCACTGACGCGTCGGGTCCGCGCTCTGTGTTTACATCTTTGTGTGGAATTCGTTTACCCGCTCTCATTTCCTGTTTTAGCTGTTTAGTGGTGTTGAAATAGTTTTGTGAGCTTTAACCTGAGATCCTGGCGTTTCTGGCATTTATACAAATACATTTATATTTAAAAGTCGATTCAGGATTTAATGAATCGATATCGCGTTATTCAAGCTACTCACCTCCCTCTATCCACCTGCACTTTCAAAGGTACACACGCGAAGGACTACAGGAATATCTGGACCACGGCCATTCAGAGAGGTCCCGCCCCTGACTCTCTCTGATTGGTTTAGACCACGATATGGGCATAATGTGTGGCTGTTGTTGACCACACGGAGACTTTTAGAGTTTTTTTTTTGTACTGGTGCGACCTAGAATTTCTTTTAGTCTCACCATTGAGAAATTAGGTCGCATATGCAACCAAATTGGTCGCACTCTAGAGCCCTGTGAAGAACAGCAGTGTAGACGGTGCATAGACTTGATATATCCTGCACCTGTTGGTGCGATAACCTCTGAGTTGGCGACAGGACCCAAGTTGCAGACTGTGCAAAGGTGCCCAGGAGACTAGTCGATTCACAGTAGTAGGATATAAGATGCAAGCCAGGACTGCATACACTTAAAAGGGACAACCAAGAGGTTGGGATAGTGTCCAGGAACATCTGTGCTGCATATAGACTAGAAGTTCCCAAGTTCCAATGGTGGTTAATGTCTTGTGGGACTTTGGACTCCAGACAGACAATCAGCTGCTGACCAACCAACCAGACATAGTAGTGATTGACTAGGTGCTGAAGACTGTAGTTT
The DNA here is from genome assembly GCA_015106755.1 of Etia nguti. Classification (NCBI taxonomy): domain Eukaryota; kingdom Metazoa; phylum Chordata; class Actinopteri; order Cichliformes; family Cichlidae; genus Etia; species Etia nguti. Next base: position 17,972 of record VUQG01008196.1, on the reverse strand, counting down.
TGCTGAATGTGCCAATATTAGTGGACAACATCATGAAGAAGGAGCACAAGAAAATAGAAAAGTAGTAGGGGCTGAAGGAAAAAATGGATCAGATATGGAAGATAAAGTCCCAAGTGGTCCGAGTGGTAACAGAAGCATTTGGAGCTGTAACCCTGGAACTAAAAAAGTGGCTCCAGCAAATTCCAGGCACAGCATCCGAGGTCCCTGTCCAGAAGAGTGCTGTCCATGGAACAGCTAAGGTACTGCACAGAACCCTCAAACTCCCAGGCCCATGGTAGAGCACCTGAGCTTCCATAGCATAACCCAGGAGGTTGATATGTGTGGAGGGAAGCCCTGAAGGATGGCAGTTGGCCAAAAGAGGTGAAGAAAGGCATCATGAGTGACAGGTCCATAACTGAGGCTCTAGGAACTGCCAAACAAAGGCGTGCTGCTCTGGCCACTAGGCTGAAGAGATATACCACAGAAGCAGACACCAGGAGAATAAATGGTCTGTTCCTCAAAGACACATTCCAGGTGTAATCTCAGCTACAGGAAAACAATAGTATGGGCAGATCCACTCAGTCTGAGACTCAAGAATACTGGAAGAACATTTGGGAGAAAAAGGTATTACACAACACCAACACCAAGTCACTGGTGGACCTAAAAGCAGACCACAGCAACCTCTCAGAACAAGAACCAGTCAGCATCACAGGCAGGCAGACAGAAGAAGACACAATTTGATACTCAAATTACACTAGAGTCAGTCAGTGTCATAACAGACATGTACTGTGCAGGGAGACATTGGTTGTAAACTCCCAATTTCAATTCTCCAGGCTACTAGTGTCATTTCAAGCTGCTGTGAAATGTGAATGTACGTCACAGCACAAGAATGTGTATAGCAACACTGAATGGTGGCTGTGCAGAAAGATGAATTCTATGAGGTACTTAAAAACTGAAGAGTTAATGTCTGTAGCTAGTATGGGAACTGTGTTTGTGCATGGGTAATTTTATTTTGAGCAGTCAGTTTTATTGCCTTTTCCTGAGAAATGTGTGTTTGCATCCCACAGTCATAGTCTTAAATTGTGCCCACTTTCTGATTTGTGATGTAATAACAGCCTATGTCTATATTCGTGCAGATAAATTTAAAAGCAATAACCTTGTTTTTATATAAAGTCTTTCAGTCCATTTGCTCTTTGCAAAATGTTCTCCCAGCTTTCAACACAGGTTGTGTTAAATTTAGAAAAACCCAGAAATAATTCATTGATACACATAAAAACATAAAAACAATAAACAGGTATAACATTAAATGAACCACCCATAGCTTCGTTGCTGGAAACCTGGTATAATGCCCATTTCAGCCAAGTTTGTAGAAAGTTCAGATTACTATTTATGGGAAGTAAACCAAAACGCTCACCAAAATAAATTAGTTTAATTAACAATCTGCATTCAACTGTTATGGAAATTATGAGGAAAATGCAGAAAAGAATCCATGGAGAAGTTAAATCCAGCAATCACTTAGTGATTATTTAAGGACAAATTCTTTTTTTCTTTTATCAGCATTATTTAAAATTAAATTATCATTAATATAAGTCATGATTTGAGTCACGATGAGCTTAAATAGCTGGGTGGTTTGATCGTTATTTGTTCCTCCTGTGTTGAACTGTAACTTTACAGAATTTTGCTTAATTTACTGAAAATGGGAAAACACAGGGTCAGATTTATTATTGGTTCACATCTGAACAAAAGCCTCTTTTGATGCTGATGTATCTATTTTGTGACACAGGTATGGTATGTAGCAGCTGCCCTTACTGCAGATGTGACTGTAGGAGTTTCCCTTTCAGTGCACAGAATTTGTGGAGGAGAGTAAATGAATCATGCAAACATTCTGTCATGATTTACTTATATTTACTAAGGTTTAATTGCTCTAAACATCACCCTGAAACAAAGTATGTCTTTTTTTATCTTTTTTTAAACAGGATAGTTAATTTATTTGGAATATTTGAAGTATGCACACACATGAATTCTCACCCTGGATGTTTAGCATCTAGCATCATATATTTCTGGTCCTTAGTTTAAACTGAACAGAATGTGGAATGTCTGAGGGAAGAGGAGTGTCTGAAAATCCCTATACAAGGAAAGTCCTATGTGTCTGCGTAGGTTCTCTGTCGTCCAGGTCATGGTACCTTAAAGAGTTTCACTTTAAAGCAACTAGAATTTTGTAGCGTCTCGGGTTTCCCTCATAACTTACATAATAAGATGGGCCAAGAACTCTCAGGGCTGCTCACAAGGTCACAATGTTACTACAGGTTAAATATCTCGGAGTTCCAATCAGCTGTCCGACCTCGAATATGCAGTTTGGATGGGAGGTGAAATTTCTTTAAGAACCTAAAAAAGAAGTCCAGTTGCTTTCAACTGAAGCACTTATGACCTTGTATGTGTCCTGTATTATGTATTTTACTTTTTGTATTATTGGCAGCCAAGTTGGTTTTTACAATGATCCTGTTCCATTTGCTGTGTTTGACATTTTTAGCCACATTTCTACACAGAAATAGGTTTAAAATAAAAAAATGTTAAAAAATATTCTCAGCAGTGTGCAAGTACAGAAAGATTTTGTTTTTATTTTTTTATTCACACTTTGTATGTAAAAATGCACCTTTTAATGGAACTTAAACAGATCTGAAACGCTTTACATTAAAGTGTGATGCTGACTACCGATACTGGTACAGGTGGTTGACTGTGGTGTCTACCAGTCGGAAGGTCGGTGGATTCATTTCTGACTCCTCCAGTCTGCCCGAGTTGCCCCCGATCTACTTTATGAATGAGTTTCTGTGTGTTTGGGTGAATACGATTTGTAGGAAGATATGACTTTGAGTACTCAAATGAGTAGAAAGTGACCATTTATCAGATACCATTTAACATCTTATAAATAAACAATAAACACCTGCAGCCTCACGTCCACATTTTGTCACAGTAAAATTAGTTTATTAATACTTGTGTTGTTTTGGCTTAACTAATCTTACTACAATCCTGGACTTTTACTCTGTCCTCTAGATTTGCATTCCATGAGCTGCTTAAACCTCTCTCCCTAACCCTAACGCTTCCTGTTGCATTATGACTAACCTTTACTTCTCTCCCCCTGCCTGTAGAACTGACCTTCCCAGAAGGCTGTGCACCATCAGCCTACTGCCAGGCCTGTCATGCTCCACTTGGAGCTCATCACGCTATGGACCCCAACTGACAGCCTGTCACGGCTGCAGATCTTTTTGCCCTCTAGTGAGACATGAAGGTGTTCATTAAAAAGGCATTTGTCCTGCTGCACGTCCACAGAATCACAAAAAAATAACACAATTTTTATGACAGCTCTTTTCAACGACGCCCTTCATATGCATTTTCTTTTCTAAAGCATGGTATTATGAATAAAAGATGAATCAGGAATAACACAGTGGATAAGAAGCATTCACAGAGATCTTACTGAATTTAATTGTTATTCTTTGAATGAATGAATTTATTTCACTATTTTATTCATATTCTTATCATACTTTCTTAATATTCACTAGACACTGTTCTCTAAAACAAACTGTCAAAAACCAAAAGTCAATCTGTGTATTTAAAAAGTTTAAAAAAACAATTCTGATTTGGTCTTATTTTGTAGTTCTATTACTTCAAGTTAGAGATGAAATTTGAAATCTTTTAACTTTAAACCTGGTCAATCTGGGCATGAGGCCCATCACGGTAAAGATACCAAAGATTAGTCAGTGTCAGAAATATGTGGTTACAGTGGCTCTGAAAGCTAAATACTCAGCTACATGACAAATCAAGCAAAAAAAATTCCAAACCCGATGCAGCATTTTGAGAAAACAAATTGCTGCAAACACAGAAAACATTGTTAATTTTGGAAATTTTCCAATCCCTCTGACAGATTTCTGTAACTTTTTGATTCAGCAACTATTTTACTATCAAACTATTCCCTGGATATTTTTTTTTCCATTGAAGTGCTTTTTTCCTTTGTGTTTTCTGTGTTTGCAGCTTTCTTTCTCGAAATGCAGCACATGTATACTGTGTTGTCAAACTCAGGGTGTTTTCCTAATTTGCTTGTGTTTTATGTATTTGCATGTTTTGTCAATCTGCAGTGGTTTGGTCTCTCAAGTCCCAGCAGCAGATTAAAGGACAGCGTGTCCCATATTCGCAAAGCACCTTTCACCTGCCCTCAGGTTGAAGTGAGATATGTATATATGTTCTCAGGGTGCTACCAGGGAAAAAACATTAAAATTTCAAGGAGGAATAACCTCTCAGAGTGCCCCCATAAATATTGAATGTGCTCTATTTCTCCATGAGAGAACTCTAGCGTGTGTGTATGCAGACTGTGATTGCCTTACTGCTGCAAAAACACCAGTTGAAAAAGAGAGAGAAGGGGAGCGAGTGGTGGTGGAAAGAGCAGGCAGAACGGAGGGAAGAAAGAAGCCTGAGATGATTATGATAATTCCAACCATTCAAGGGACATTGTAAAGGTTTCAGCTCCTTTGCACTGTAATTAGATGGAAGCTTGTGAGGATCTGAGATAGACACACAAATAGGCACTGACACACAAATATTCAGTGTTCCCTTTTTCTCACTGTTTTATTCATCAAACTGTCAATTTAACTGCTAAAAGACATAGAATGTAAACAGTCAAATGATACTAATATTTAATAATTTCATGTGATTCATGTGCCAAGTAACCCATAAGAATTCTGACAGAGATGACCGATAGTGATCATTATAAAAATTATGAAGGCCAGGGTTGCCCTTGAGCAGAAATAATTGTTGAGGAAACTGTAATAAGATATCAAGGAGAGTTAAACACACATGGACACTCATGTTAAACTTCTCATGGTCATACAGATCTTTTGAATGATAACTTCTTATAACCCCTCCTATGTCTCGTCTGCAGATGAGAGTACCTGCTTGTTGATAGTCCCTGTCCACATGTCGAAGTTGCCAATTCCATAGACACTAACGTACCACCATACCATCACAGATGCAGGCTTTTATTTTCCCAATTCGTCTCACTACAGTACAGCTTCCTATTTTGGCTCAGCCCATTTTAAATTAGGTGTGGCCCAGAGAAAAAGGTGGTTTTAACCCGCATTTGTGGATGGCACAACAAACTGTATTCCCGAGCCATTGCAGTGAATGCCAAGGCAGAACATGCCTTTTTTTAATGCAGTGCAGTCTGAGGGCTTGAAACTCATGGACATACAATACCAAGCTTGTCCCTTGTGCACAGTTATCCAGAATATCTGAGAATTTGCATTGTAGATAATGAGATATCCAAAGCTTTTACAGTTTTACATAGAGAAACATTATGATTAATCTCTGCGCGTCTTTACTTCTCAGAAATTCTGCCTCTCCAAGATACTCTTTTTATATCCAATCATGTTACTAACCTGTTGCTAGTTAGCCTAATTAGTTGCAAAATGCTTCTCCATCTGTTTTGTTTTGTTTCCAGCCGTTGGCCACACTGCAACTTTTTCAAAGATGTGCTGCTGCCATCGAATTTAAAACGAGATTATAATTTTCACGAAAGGGTGACTGTCTCATGTTTTCTGTTTGAAAATCATTGCATTCTGTTTTTATTAACATCTTACACAGCACCCCAACATTTCTGTTATTGGGATTTGTTTGTGCTTGCAAAGTGTTGCTTTTGTTTTTAGAGCAAGGTTTCGCCACTGGTCAGTGAGCCTATCCTCATTCTAAGGATATTTACATGTAATCTGCAATAATTCTGTGACAGGGACTGGTTAATCCAATCCTATGACCTAAACAGATGACGATGAAGAACTTTGGGGAGAAAAAAGATTCTGTCAGAATTCTTTAACAATTTTTACATGTAATTTTGTTTAGGTACAAAATGTCAACATGTTACATTTAATGGAATTTGGTCAAATGAAATTTACTTTATTGTTATACATTTAGTTTATACCAAGCACATTTTCCTTAATGATTAATTATTTGAAAAAAAAAAAACCTCAGTTGGATTTTACTAAAAATTACTGCTTAATTTCTCTTGAGGGCAAAGAATCACCTGCGGTTACAACTTTACAAAAACTACTGAGATAACATTTATGGATGGATTACAAAATAGGTTTTTAATGGGTTAATAAACATTATTAATTAAGATTTCATTGTCTGAAATGGAAAAGTTATAGTAGTTATTATAAAAAAATATATATATATTGCCTGAACAAATATTCTCATGTAAAATCTACCATAACAAAGTAAATGGCCACGAGGACTGTCCCATTCACACATTAAATCACTGTGGAATTTCATGCATGTGGGACTTCTTATAACCTGAGGTAACAGTCCAATTACAATCTTCATCTGCAAAGAGTCATGTAATGAAAATGCTGACATGGATCATTTGAATGAGTTTAATATCATTCAGATGCTGTGGTGATAATTATATTACACCAACCCATGGAAGGAAAAAAAAGCTTTTTTTTCAGCATTAAGCAGTTACTCTTGTGTGTATCTTTTTTCACTACTCTTCTTTATTTAACAAAAGAAATCAAGTATTGGATCAAATTAAAGCTGCACAGGGTCAAAGCATTAAACTACACAGAGAACAAGATGCAGGTAAAGTTCAGGCAGTATTACATTGCAGCATACATCATCTAATGCTTGTTGGTGATGTATCACAAGATTAGATGATAGTTAAATATTGCTGATACACGTTTTAGATGTGTACTTTTGTTACACTAATAAATGTTACATTACATTTTGTTGTTACATTGATAAAATAATGTATCAATAAAAACTGTTGCATTAATGGATAAATTAATTAATGTATTGCAAGTACATTCCTAAACGATTCAGAGGTGTGGAGAAAGAGGGGTTACTACTGTCCCTTGGTGTAGTATGATGTCCATGGGGGAGGTCTTTATCAGTAGGAAAAGCTGTAAAACATGTGAAAGGCTAAAATTTATTGCCTCCTTTACATTTTCCAAACCCATGCAGTGGGTCAGATTGGAATATTGGTTTTGTTATTGTAGTTTTAATTGTTTGGTATTGTTGCTTTAAAGGTAAAAATATCCACACTATGGCGATCAAGACAATAGACTAATGATATTGGATGTTTGTTAGAAGATGTGATAAGTTTGCAGTGGAAAGGATATATTCATTTTGTCACTGACAGTTTTTTTTTTTTTTCCAAAACAGGTGAGCTGATTGAAATTCGAGCTACATCCATCACATCCTGTGTGGTGTCCTTGGCACAAGGAGGACAGCATGCACCTTCAATCTTTGTCATAGATGTGGCGAAGTCATTATGCATATGAGCAGAATGCATATAAAAAAATAAATCATCACATACCTATAAGAGGGAGGCTGATCTGATTTGATCATATATATGCAGCAAATATCACTTTATAGCAGCAGCAGAACACTTAATGGGTACTTTGCTTTTGCTGCAGTTTGCAGAGCTGCAATATGCTAACTGTCCAAGCAATACTGTTACAGTCTAAAGGCACATATTGTGTTCATCTTGAATTTAAGAAGTGTGTTTGTTGTTTGCCTGCTGGGTCAAGATGATTCATATCTAAAAGGAGCTCTAAAGTCTTTCTTAGTTATAAAAGAGATACACAATTTGTACACTCTGGCCTATCCCACTCTAAGACATACAGTCACTCACACATTCACACACACACACACACACACACACACACAGTGCACTGAAGGGCAGAGGGATCAGTCATAGACTCCCCAGAGCATGTCTGTGTTGTAGAGAATGCATTGCGACAGGGAACCTGACTCACCACTGCACCCGGGGGAGATCGGCATCAGCAGCGACCCAATGTAGCCAGCCGCTCGCAGCACCAAACCTCCTTTCCGATAGGAAACAGCACCCAACACACAGTCATCCTACGACTGTCAGCGTCAATTACGTTGACTTTTTTCAAATCATCTTCATGCTTCAATTCATCTCGTTGAACTGGAGGTGAATTGCCATCATCCGTTACGTTTTCAGAGATCCAAGTAAAATCACAAACATACATGCTATCGTAATCGTCGTTTTTGAATGCGTGCTTCAGCACTGTTTGTATTAGTAATCTGTAACCTCATGCACGTCACTCTGTGGGCAAATATTTAACAATTAACAGCATTTGTTAGGCCTGTCCTATTACTTGTGTGCACAGCGCAAGTCAAATGTAATAGGATCAGTGTTGCATGTTAGAGCGTAAATGCTTTTCAGGCTTTGCTTTTCTGTCCTGTGGGAGAAAATCCCGAGAGAAGTTTTGTCAAATGCATGTCACTTTCAAAGGCATGCATGTCATTTTGCAAATCTCCTTTCCACTCTGCTATATTTTAATAACACTGAGGTTTTGACACTGGTTGGTATGAAACAGGTGAATCTGCTTAAAGCTCTTGTGTATACGTTCTCTGATTTTTTTTTTTTTTTGTCTTTCTTTTTGATGAAACTCACTTCAAATGTGATGTTGATTGCTGAGGAATTAAGTGTGAGCTTGCACATAGATTAGTAAATCCTTTTATTCATCTTGCCTTCAACAATGTTAAAAATTTAGATGAATCGTTCCCTTACTCCCTGGGATGGATGAAAGACTTGCTGCGGTTTTAAAGTTACTTGGGGGAAAAACAGCACAAAGCTTTTGCTGTAGCAGCTCTGGATTAATGACTATTAGAAAATAATTAAAACTACAGGAGCCAAACAGTTATTAGAACCGCTCTTACACCATCAAGACACCAAGTATCTTTTTCTGTGGTTTTTTTTTAAAGCTGAAACAAATTTGCAGTCTTCTTCTTCTCATTTTCCCCCCTATAGCAACAACGCTTAATATTCATCTTAATTTTCACCCAGCTTATACTCCCTTTCCTCCTGCTCTCGTCTTTCTCACTGCATCTTCACATGCACATCACTCCCCATATCTCTTGCAAGCTCTCGGTCAATGGCAAACAGGATTCAGGGCCTTAATTACACCCCAGAGGAGCCTCCTCCCCCTTCTTTTCCTTTTTCCTCTTATCACTGCTGCTCCCTCATTCTGTTTGCTTTGTTATTCCTCACTCTCCCTCCTGTGCTTGCCCCTTTTATGTACCTACATATTCTCTTCTCTTGCTTTTAGTTTCTGCCTTTTGACCTGTCACTAAACCCTGCATTGTTCCTCTCTTGTTCCACACTTTTGCTCTTTGCTTGCTTGGATCACTGTTTCTTGCTTGCTAACTTCCTTTCTTGTGCCAAACACGCCACTAAGGCATTCATCACAAAAGTCATGTATCTTTTGTCACCACCACCTACTGCCTCTTAAGGCAGTCGTATTCACTCTTTCGAACTAAAAGCATCTCCATCGTGAACTTGAATTGGGATTTAATTTTGTGCCTGTTTGACAAGCTGCTATCATACTGTGTTGCAGCTGTTCTCTGTGTCAGAGTACATGAAAAATGTTTTACATCAGCATGTTAACAGTATCATAGTTCCAACAATAAGGTTTGGTATGTCTATGATCTTAGCTATTTTGTTCTAAAAGGCACTAAAAGCAAATTATTTCTGAAAGCAGTATGAATGTCTTGCTCCTAGAATGACTGAAAGTGTATCATCTTTTGTTCCATTTCTTTCTTTCTGTGTTGTTTCTATATGACTTTGCATCTTTTATTATGATTTTTTTTCCCTTGCTTGCTTGTTGCCCAACGGCGTTGGTTTTGTGGGGGGAAGTTTTCTTTATTGAGCTGCTTGCATAGATCGGTCAAAGTTCAGAGTCAGCTCAGTAACATTTAAACTGAGTGAATGTTTCTTGTTATCCAGGCGTGAACTGCCTGCCCTTTCCTCGCCACCATCCTGCCATAGGCATACACTGGTCATGATTCACAGACAGAAGCTATAAGGCAGAAAAAAACAACCCCAAACAAACACTAATAACTTTAGATAGAATTATGATTAACATGTTTTTAATTAATTAAGTCATCTGCTGAGCCTTGTGCTCTCTTCCCCCTGGGGATATCAGCAACTAGAGTGGTGTTTTGGGACCAGGACTCTTATGAATTGAGGATTCAAGATACGCACTGCTAATCAGAATAGTTAGTGTCCTCTTCTTAGTTCTAATGTCACTGGAAACCCCAAAAAAGCACTAAATTAATTTTTATATAACCTACAGTAAGTTTTTTAACAATTTCTATATGACTTTGTACATTTTATGAAGCTATTGACTATTGACATCTTTTAAGCTATGTTGCGTCCTATGAACAGCCAACATACTTGGCATTTGTATGACATGCTCAATCATTTTAATGACTTTTGCTGCAAGCATAGTTTGGTCTACAGCTTTTTTTTAGGGTTTTTTTTGGCATCTATGTATTTTTTTTATCCAGTGTTGGTTTCTACTATAATAATAGAATATCACTGAGAAACTTTCATTGCATAGTCGTGAAGAAAGCAAAAACAGTACATCATTTTAAAATGACAAAATACATCTTCAAAAGGACTACAAAACATTTTCAGCTAGTGTGATCACTTCTCTAAAAATACAAAGAGACATGTTGGCAGTTTGCAGGTTTGAAGCATTCAGGTGTGTTAACACAATGCCAAGGAGGAAAGACATCGGCAGTGACCTTAAAGAAGCAATTATTGCTGATCATCAGTCTGGATAAAGTTAGGAGGCCACTTCATGGCAGTATGATTAGAAAAAAAAATGTATGAGATGTTTTGTCCAGGTGAACGCTTCTCCTCTCTAAAAAGAACACGGGAGCATGGCTTAAGGTTTGTAAACTTGCATTTGAGAAAACCACAAGACCAGAACAAAGTGGAGATGTTTAGCCATAATGCACAGCACCACATGTAGTGAAAATCCCACACAGCATGTCAGCACAAACACCTCAAAACAACTGACAGCACCGTGGAGGAGGGCTGATGATTTGAACTAATGTTGCAGCCACAGGACCTCGGCATCAGTTATTGCGTTGAACACGAGCCCCTCTCTATGACAAACTATTCTAGAGTCAAATGTGAGGCTATCTGTCCACCAGCTAAAACTTGGCCAAAATTGGGTCATGCATCAGGACAACGATCCCAAGCACAGCAGCAGATCTACAACAGATCGGCCGAAAATGAAAAGAATGAAGGTGTTGCAATGGGCCACTCAAAATCCAGACCTCAACCTCACTGAAAAGCTGTGATGGGATCTTAAGAGAGTTGTGCATAAAGGACTGTCTTCAAACCTCAATGAACCAAAGCAGCAATTGATAGAAGAGTGGCCCAAAACACCTCCACAATGATGTGATGAAGTCATTTATTGATGGTAGAGGTAGTTCTACAAGATATGAAATCAGGAGGGTACTTATTGTTGATGTGATGATTTTGCATTTTGGCTTATTTCTATGACATGTAATATTCAGAATAATTTTCGAGAGCCAATGCTGCTTGTACACTACATTATATTATATTTTGTTATCACTGGTACTCCCCGGCTTGTATTGAGTTCAAAGGAGACAAAAAATAAACCTATGTTGGGATAGAGCAAAAGGTTCTGGACTGTAAGACCGGATTAGTTGAATAAAAATTTAACAAAAGTAAAACCAGAACTCAAAGAAATAATACAGTTACACACAGACAGACAGGACACATGGCTGAGAACAGGAAGGTACGGGTAGTTAGCTGGCAGACATATAGGAAATGTGAAAGACATGGTGATACAAAGACTAATCAAAACTCAGAAACCATAGCAACTAGTCATTTATGTAACGCCTCAAGCTTTGTTTTCTGTCCTTCCTGCTCCCTAACTCGTTTTATCATATTAGTCAACAGTTTCCAGCATTTTCAGAGAGGTGTCAAGAGGGTTTACCCTGCCAATTAATATTACCATTTTTACCCACCCCTGCTGATAAACAATCTGTTTCTGTGCAAAATGTCAGCATCATGGAAGAGGAACAGAATCGGACACGCCGTTTCATGCTGTGAAGCGCTTCTAACAGTTGCACCTGGAGTTTCTTTCTGCCTGCTTTTTATTTATATTATATTTTTCTTATATTTTTAAAAACATTTTGGAAACATAAAACTCAGTTAACTCAATTTTTTTATTTAGACTTTATCTTGGACTTTGATTAGTTTTAGGTCTGAATTACCTTTTTGCCCTTCTTAAGACCAGAGAGAGTATTCAAATTAAACTGTATAATATAATCCGGAATATTTATGAGCATTACACAGGCCGACTTTTCCTCTTACTTCTGCTACACGTCACCCAGCCCACCCCTTAAAATCCTCTTGCATATTCATAAAGTGTACACATAACTTTATTTATTGTAGCAAAAAGCAACGGAGCAGTCCTGAGCTATGCAAAATATTTCACAGGGATATAGAGCTGGCAAGCTGGAAAAATTAATGTTCTGGACATAAATTATGGCATTATTCATATCCATGTCTTGCTGCTTCAGCACTCCCATTGAAAGTGAAGTTAAAGACAGCTTTAAATTTCATTACTTCATATAGGGTGCTAGCCTCTCACCAAGATGATGACTCATGGTGAAAATGGATAAATCAAATATTACAGTATACTGTGTGCGTAATGTCTGTGTGTGTGTGTTTGTGTGTGTCTGTGCAGGGTTACGTGTGTGCACCTCTGTTTCTCTGTGTATACCATTCACTTTTTTTTTCATGTGCAGCAGAAGGAGAAGCAGCGAAGCGTGGCATTGCACTAGCCTGCTTGTTATCAGGTTGCAAAGACGAGGACAGAAAATGGGCATACAGTGCTTGCGAACGGCGGGAAAAGGGGTGAATAGAGGAATGAGCAGAGAATGAGAAAAATGAAGGAAAAGGGCACGGATGACTGAAGAGACAGAAAGAGAAAGGACGCAGGGCAGCAGGCGTGGACAAATGACTGGGAGAGGGAAGAGAGGCAGACAGAATGACACTTGAATCTGTGCTGTGAGCAAACGAGAGAAACTATGACAGGATTAAAGTCGATAGAGATGGAGAGAAATGTGAGGAAGAGGATGGAGAGAAAAATTAGATGAATTACAGGAGACCTAAGTGTCAGACAGAACAGTGACATCTATGCTGTTAGCTTCCTGAAATATTAATCATGTACAGAAACTGACAAATACAGAATTGCACAGCATATAAAGTGTAACCATCAGGCAGCCTCACGCCAACATGTTCACATGAATACAAATATTTACATGCTGCATAAAGCTTCGAATAGGAAATACAAGATTATATAATACAAAAATAATTGTAAATATTTACTATAGACTACACCAGAAAGCAGAACAACTTTGATAATGTATGGACAATAATTATAATCATTACAAAACAGCCACATCTGAGTAAAATCTCTTTAACAACAGCAAAAAAATGTCAGGAGATTTTTGGGGAGGTTCATTTAGAGGACAAATTATTCAAATGTCCAACAGCCATGAACTGGCAAACAAGAGACAAAAGGCTGAACTGCTGGAAATCGGAAAAGTTTAGCGTCCAGCTGTCTTCAGTAATCGTATCACTGCATAAACCACCACAAAACAGATTTGCTTCTCTCTGTCCGAGACCAGTTGTCAGTTGCTTTTATGTCATTACTGTCCCAAGTACATCTTAGACACACACTTACACTTGCACACAGGCATGTGTCAGCACATATCAAACAAGAAGGAAGAGCCGTATCCCCCTAATCTCCTAATCCATTTGGACCCCCTGCCTATAAAGTGCTTCAGAAGGAAGGAGATAACTAGGCAACATGCAGAGCCACAAACGCAATCAGGTATATATACATATAGATAGATATAGATAGATATATCTATATAGATATATCTATATAGATATAGATATATAGATAGATATGTATAGCTATATAAGTGCTAAAAAACAACAAATGCAGTTAATATTGTAATTTAATGCTGTAGTTAAAGGTGGTGTGTACTTTTGTCGTTTACATGCACATCCCTCTTAAATGTAAATCTGTAGTTTTACATGGACACTTGAAAATGTGCACATGGATGCATCAGTGTACTATTTTAATGCGTGCACAGGAGTATTTATTAAACTATTTATTGAAATACAGATTTTAAATATTTGATTTTTTGTGCTAAAGCTTCAAGGATGAGTGAGGTGATGTTAAATGTTAAATATTTGATCTAACCCAGAAAGCGCATACTGCCATAAAAAGCTGACTGCTTGAAAATAGCATTGCTGGCCTAATTCACTGAATTTTTATAAATAAACTAAAACTCTGGTTCTCATTTTCAGGCTTGTTTTTTTTTTTTTTTTTTTTTTTTTTTTTTTTTTTTTTTTTTTTTTTTAATATATTTCTAAT